>VZTL01044105.1:3123-18486 GCA_013400535.1 Scopus umbretta | reverse complement strand
AAAGAAGAAGAAAAAGGAAAAAAGCTACTACAAGGAAAAGGAAAGAAGCTAATGCAAGGAAGAGAATTATGAAAGAAAGGTATATTGTCCTTGTCTCTTTCCAACTGGTAATATCTCAAAAATTGATTATCCTTTGGTTTGAGCTGGATCTTTTGGAGGGCATTTGCACATGCTAACCAAATCACACACAAGTGGGATGGAGCACAGCTGGTGGGTATACTCTCTTGATTCTGCCTTATAGAAATGATCTTAAAACTTTTTGAAACAAAATCAGATTGTTTTCTCTCAGATTACCATATTACTTATGAAAAAACTTTTAACTGACAACAAACTGAATTTTCCTTTTTAATATTTCTCCACAAATCACAGTTCAGGAACAACTGAAGTGAAGAAAGCTTGGAAAAAAAGGAATAAGAAGAACCCATTGACTGGGATTTTAATTTGCCTCCCTCAGTAAATTTGGCTCACAAATGCATGTGCATATATTTGCTTTTTTTTCTTCTTTTTCTTCACTCCTAAAAATAAAGACTTCTTGCCAAACGATAAGGAAAAAATATACCTATTGCAAGGAGATTGCAGTGGTTCTTTTATCTGTGAGCAGGAACCTAAAAACACTTTTGTCTGATGTCTGTCAGTATACACAAAAGCACACACAGCTTACTGATGATTTTCCATAGGGTTTTTTTTTCCTTGAAAACCCATAGGTGATCTTGAGTCCATGTTTAGAACTGTTTGCACATGAAGATTTTTTTTTAAATCCAACACAAATTCAAAATACTGAAACTCAGGGTATTGTGAAATCATTATGAAACTGCAATGAAGAAAAAAATACCTCCATTACCATATATCTCCACTTAACTAAAATAATTTTATTAAGAGAAACTGTAATATTGACACACCATGCATTTACATTCTACTCCTACCCATTTCTCTGGATTTCTTTTACAATTGTATGCATATCACATATCCCACATATTTCCTGTCTGTCAAAGTTGAAATATGGGACTCATAAAAAAAAAGAGGAGAAAAGACCAAGATGGCAGAGGCTTAATTTCTTTTGCTTATGAATCCCTTNTAATTTTATTGCAGTAACCCTTTTTAAAAAAAAAAAAAAAAAAAAAAAAATCCTTTCAACTTCAGAATGCTACATTCCTGATGTAAAAAATTTTGAATAAAAAGAAGTGTAAATGTCAGATTTGTGTGGGATAAAGGTAAATTTAGGACTGTAACTAAGTCAGGTTACAAAGGATGACTATTGTAACAAGGACAATTTACAGTGCAAGATAAGCCAAAAGAACTATCTGTAGACAGGTGAGAAAAAGAAGTGCCATTCATTTTCATGCAAATCTGATCCTTGAGCAATAGGTTTGGGAACTAACATGGTACTACAGCAGTGAATTAAAGAACCTCTTTCCCCAGCTCAGATAATTGACATATTCAAATTTAGCTCTTTAAAAAGATAAATAATAATTAAAAGAATCCAATATTTGGAATTTTTATTCACCTCCGTTTCCTATTAAAAGAGTATTTTCCACATGCCAAATATTGGTCAGCAACTACTTTGCTACCTTCACATATTTTATTTATTATTCTGTTTTATCACTTTTTACAATCATTTTATATTCTAAGAAGGGAGGGGGTTTTTTTGTTCACTGGGACATCTTTTTGGGACAAGAAGGTGGAGGGAGTGATTACTCTGAGTTTTTCTTCCTTTGAGACATAAATGATGAAATATACATCCTGGAAAAAGTGTGGACTTTCCTCTTGGGAGTGGGGAGGCAAAATACATGTTCTTCTTTAACATACTGCCCATTTGTGCATGCAGGAAGAAAGCCGGAGCTTTTCCCTCTGGAAATGGATTACCACTGGTGTTGGAGGGGGGTAGAAGGCAAATTTTGCTTCATGCTTGAAGAGTCTTGCTCACAGAAGAGTCCTGTGAGGGAAGCTGCAGGTGTTAACTGGTCTTGTGCCTCTGCTAGTGCAGGAGGAGAAATACAAGCCATAAGGACTGATTCCCTTTTCCTGGTAGTGAATATCCACATCTGGAAAAGAACTGAAGCAAACCCAGCATTTCTTACCAGTGTTTCAGGAGTGTGGACTCCTCACGGTCTCAACCTCTAAGCTACAATTTAAGAGACTTTATAAGTCTATCACTTTAGCCAGTTCTCAGAAGTGAAGAGAGAAGGTTAGAATTTCATCTTACAGTCTGCTCTCCTTTGAAGTGGCATCGATACTTTGCAATCATTTGTTCTCATTATCCGGGAAAGATGTAGGCTCCAAAGCAGAGGCTTTTTTTACCAATAGGTCCCCAAACCATCCTGTGAGTAGCTCTCTGAATTCAAGCAAAGATGATCAGCTGTGCTTTCAAGAAATTACTCAGTTCTAATAGAAACCAGCAGATGCAACCTTTTATCTGAACAGTTTTCTTTTCCTGATAAAATGTAATGACTTCTCCTATGAATATATCTTTAATCTGACTCTAATCTTTTTGGTCAGCTTTTCCAGTATTTGCCACTGCCTGATAGAGAGAATTCTTTCATTCTTTATACTTGTCTGGTACCTTTTTCATATCATTTGTAAGCTACATAAACAGGTGAAGCAACACAATAACTATTAGAGAAAAGTTTTAAATTGATTCCTTTTCAAAACGCAATACAATTACAAACGTTATGGACAAAAAGGGGTAAAAAAATGATTGCTTTTAGGGTTAGTAACTATATCAACAAAACATTTATGATGATCAAAGTGGCAATTAAAGAAAACTAACATGAAGGATTTTATATTAATTTCAATTATGCTAGATTTAAAAAAAAATATTACCCTATTTTTGAATTATGCTGGCTTTACTTGGCTTTGCCCTAACAAAAGAATTCAATTAGATATCCAAAATATTAAAAACAATTTTTCCTTTTTTCAACAACTCTCAATACATCATATCCTCCAAAACATTTGATTTCTATGCTTTCAAAAGCCATTTTTGGACATTGACTTGAAGGAAGACATTAGTTTTCACTTCATACAGGGAGTTACTTTTATCGTGGACATCCATGTGCCACATGGTCATATTAGTCAAGTACCTGATTCACCATAATTGCAACACAATTTTTTAACTATTTACACAAGAGCTTTCACAGTGTGATAAACTGGCACTGCCATTGTCAGGGACCACCTTCTGGACTTTTGAATAAACCAAAAAAATTTTGTGTGTGAGCAATTCTCTAGCAGGACAAGACACTTGTTGGATTGAGAATACTGAACTGAATATAGACTCTAGAACTCTTCAAGCATAAATCTGTAATACTGCATCAGTTTGAGGCCCCTCAAATCAAGAAGGGCTTTGATAAAATAGAGCAAGTTGAAGAGAGGTTCACCAAGCTCAGTGGGCAGAAGCACTTGACATGTGAGGAGAGGCTGAGGGAACTGGACTTGTTCAGCCTGGAGAAAAGGTGGCTTGGGAAAACCTGATAGCAGGTTTCCAGAACTTAAAAAGAGATTATCAAGAAGATGGAGCCAGGCTCTTTACAGGTGTGAATGGTAAGAGGATGAGAGACAACATACTCTATTGAAAGGAAAAACTTTTTCTAAGATGAGGACAGTCAAACATTAGAACATGTTGCCACTACAGGTTATGCATTCTCAATCCTTGAAGGTTTTCAAGACCTGAATGGATAAAGCCTTGAGCAATTCAGTCTGACCTTACAGGTGACTGTGTCTGAGTAGGCGGTGAACTCCTGAGGGCCCTTCAAACCTGATTTATTCTGTGATTCTGTACATTCCAAAAATCTCCAACACTACATGGCACTGAAATCAATGAACTAGTGGATTTCACATTTGTTTGAACTATTTACTTACTGCTTATTTAAATCATCCTTCCGGGGTTGTAATGTACATTATTCAAAAGCTGCTTAAAAAGAAAGGCAAAATATTTATGAAGAGGTAGGTTACTATCTGAATAATTAGTGTTTTCCTTCTTGCCCTTCGACTCATAATTCTCTTCAAAAATCCTTTCATCACTCTGGAAGAAGCCAAATCTTAGCAGCCGTTCCTACCTTAAGACTCAAATCCTGGAAAGCACATAAGTCAACCAGAATGCTCACGAGCCTCAGTTTTGCAATTCTACAATTAGTTCAGTGCTGAACTAAAAATCCAGAATTTGAATTTAATGGTAAAATCACTGGAAAGATTCCACTGATGTTAGAATGCAGTGGTCCGTCGGGTACTAGTTCTACAGTTCATGTTCTGTTGAGGGAGTCAATCCTGTCTCCAGCTGTTTGCTGCTAAATATATGCTTATTTCTGTTTGTAAATGCTACTGCTTTTTCCTAGACAGTTTTATTTGTCAGAGCAAAAGTCTTTGTCCTGGGTCAAAACCATGTCTAGAACAGAGATTTCAGACAGAACTTTCAATCTTTCTGTAGGACTTTATTGAATGTTTACCATATCATATTTTACTCTGTAACTATAATCAAACAAAACCATAACTAAATAAGTTTACAGAGAAAATTCACTTCTACTTTAAATAACACATGAAAAAATAAACATGTTCCAAAGAGTCTGCCTTGTGTATTTCAAATTATAAGTCTGATTTACAATAATTTCAAGATCTTGCATAAAATAATTACATGCTGGCAGTTCCACTGTGACCATCAAGATGAGCTATAAAAAGTAAAATTATTCTTTTTACACAAATGTTTGCAAGGCAAAGCAGCTATATTTGGAAGGGCATATCAATTCTGTTGTTCTGTTGGAATTTAGGGTTTGAGGGGTTTTCTGCCTCATATGCTTAAGACGAGAGAAATAAATTTAATACAGTGTTTATACTATTATTTTTCTAATTAAATAGTGACAAAGACTTAGCCAAATTCCCCCAACAGGAATATTACACTATAGATAGAATGTTCCAAGCAACACAGGCACATACAGAAAGTGTATTGGGTTTGCATGGCAAGGTTTTGCTACTGGTGGGGCTACAGGGGTGGCTTCTGTGAGAAGCTGCTGGAAGCTTCCCCCATGTCTGATAGAGCCAATGCCAGCCGGCTCCAAGATGGACCTGCAGCTGGCCAAGGCTGAGCCCATCAGTGATGAAGGCGAAAGAAAACAAACTGCTGGGAAACAGCAGCTGGAGAGAGGAGTCAGAATATGTGAGAGGAACAACTGTGCAGACACCAAGGTCAGGGAAGAAGGAGGGGGAGGAGGTGCCCCAGGCGCTGGAGCAGAGATTCCCCTGCAGCCTGTGCTGAAGGCCATGGTGAGGCAGGCTGTCCCCCTGCAGTCCATGGGGGTTAATGGTGGAGGAGATATCTACCTGCAGCCCATGCAGGACCCCACACCAGAGCAGGTGGATGCACCTGAAGGAGGCTGTGACCTCATGGGAAGCTTGAGCTTGCGCAAGTTGGCTGGCAGGCCTTGCGAACCCATGGAAGAAGCCCATGCTGGAGCAGGTTTGCTGGCAGGACTTGTGACCCCATGGGGGACGACGCTGGAGCAGTGGACCGTGTCCTGTGGAAAGGACCCACGCTGGAGCAGTTCATGAAGAACTGCAGCCTGTGGGAAGGACCCATGTTGAAGAAGTTTGTGGAGGACTGTCTCCCACGGGAGGGACCCCATGCTGGAGCAGGGGAAGAGTGTGAGGAGGAAGGAGCAGCAGAAGCAACATGTGACCACAACCCCCATTCCCCATCCCCCTGCACCTCTGGAGGGGAGGAGGTAGAGAATTTGGGAGTGAATTTGAGCCCAGGAGGAAGGAAGGGGTTGGGGAAAGTGTTTTAAGATTTGTTCTTATTTCTCATTCTCCTACTCTGATTTGATTGGTTATAAATTAAATTAATTTCTCCAAGTCAAGCCTGTTTTGCCTGTGACGGTAATTGGCGAGTGATCGCTCCCTGTCCTTATCTTGACCCATGAGCCTTCTATTATATTTTCTCTCCCCTGTCCAGCTGAGGAGGGCAGTGATAGAGTGGCTTTGGTTGGCACCTGGCAGCCAGCCAAGGTCAATCCACCACATAAAGACAGTCATTGCTCTAAAAATTTAGAAGCTACAAAGCTCATCAACATTTTTCTGTTTAAATAATGAGATTACGAAACATGAAATGCATTTATATTGACTGGTCAGGATCAAATTATTTTATCCTCAGAAGTTTATTTTGATACGTTTAATACAATTAAGGTATTGATGAAAAAATACATTTCTTTAAAACCAAGGAAATTGTATTAATCAATAATTCAGCTAACTCCTTTAACTCCAGTTAACTTTGCCTAAGACTTATGTCTTTTTACCAGTAGGAATAGGCGTAGCTATTAAAAATTCATTTGCATTAGCCTGATTGTCACTCCTATGCAAAAATGATGCCATCGCTGGAATCTGAGCAAAGTAGGTTTTTGCCCGGATATGCTTATGTTTTATTCTGTGAATAAATGCTGGTTCGTAAGCCTGAAAGGAAAAAAAAAATCCAAATCCCATTAAATACAATTACAATATCTAGCAATCTACATGTTGCTTCATATTTTAGACAGTATAAATAGTGACCCTTTAATAAACTAAGCCAAATAATTTATTCTTGTATGATACATAATGAAATATTTTGTAGTTCTATACTGCTACCTTATGGCCCAATAGTGAAAATTACTAAGCACTCCTTGTGAAATATTAGTCACCTTTTAAAAACAGAAAAACTTCTGGCATTTTTTAATCTGCTCCATATAAAACTTATTTATTTCTTTTCAGGTAGGAACATTTGTACTTACCTTTGAAAATTAAAAAAGGCAATGCTTAAATATCAACATTTGCAAGGTGATGCCTATGGGAAATTTCCTTGATGAGAATCAGAGTGATTACTTACAAATAATCATGGCAGAAAGCATTTTGCAGCATTTCAGTCAGCCTCTGCATTCAGTGGTGACATTTTCCTAAATTTCTAGTAATTAGTAGTAGCTCAGATGATATAATAAATAAGCAGAATACTTAGTTGAAAAAAACATTTGCTATCACTATAGTCTTTGTTATCAATAATTACTGTTAAAGAAAGTGCTTGAGAGGCCTTTTTTGGTTTCAGTGAATGAGAACAATGATTCAGTTAATGACATTCTAACTTCACCTCATTTTCCTTATTTCACACTCATTTTTTTTTGAAATAAAGCTTTGGCCATTACCAGTGAAGAAAGAGGACTCCTCACTATAGCTGTCCTGCTTCTCTTTTTGTAGCAAGAGCTAAGTGAAAACACCTTATGATTTTTACGTAGGCTTGCATACCTTACCCATCACTCTTCTGGCCTAACTCCCACCTCCACTGAAGCTCTGGACCTAATCAAGTTAATGGCATCTCTTTGACTATGACATCCAGGCTTATGAAGTTAAACCAGACAAGTGCATAATCAGAATCTTTGCCTGCCATAATGATAATAATAACAGAGTATAACATAGATTTATGGATACAGAGAAGCATCGCTAGATTCAGACTGCCTGAATAGCCTTGTTGACTGAAAGTGAGACAGAGGAGTCAATAAAGGGATTTCCAGCTTGAAATTGATTTTACCTTTTAAAGCTAATGCTCACATAAACATGTGTCTGCTTGAAGACACAAGTTGGGCACAAACAAAAAAAATATCATGGGTGGCAGAATTCCTTTTACCTTTAGAATTCCCTAATGTATTTTATCGCCAAAGCAAGCCTTTCATTAAGAGAGCAATTAATTTGCTCTGTCAGTTTAGTTACCACATACTCTCAAGACTTCCAACAAGAAGGCCAATGAGTAACCGCTGAAGTTGCACTTGTGATGCACACATATTGTGTTAGAAATTGAATTAAGAACACCTGGAACAAAAGGACACTATACAACAATGACCTCAGATCACTACTTACATAAATCAGTAACTGAGAGGTGAAGAGCTTAATAGTCCATTACCAATTGCAGGACCAATACAACTCACAGGATTCTGTCATACCTTAGAAAACTAAATATTCTACATTATGATGTCCAGCAGAGTGAGCTATTTATCAGACTACCATGGATATGGAATCTGGGGGGAGTGGTATAAAAATACACAGTCCCAATGACTTCTTTAACAGATTCTTAAGTTTTTTCAACTCAGAACAGCAATTGCATTTTATTGCTTAATTACAAACTGCAAGATTACATTGTCAGGGGTACTTAAATGACATCTATGTAATAAAGTAAATTGAGACAAATTTTACTATGACTAATGGTTAAGTTCTAGACAAAGAGCCATTCTGTTATTTAGTGAGAAATTTATAAGGCCAGAAATTAGTAAGGCTAGAGCATGTGCAAGAGCACAGGCACACAATTGTCACAGTATTCATGGTTAGTCCTTAGGGTGTTTTTCGTCCACGCCAGGTCTTGTCTGATCTCAGCTGGGGGAAGAGCACAGGCATGGCACTGTTCTCAGTAGACAGCATGGATGAGGCCACTTCGCTTCTTGCATTTCAGGAGGGAGAATCAGGGCAAGATAAGAGTCAAGTACATGGATGTGAGCTGTACTATGTCAGCTTCCCTCTGGACAAGTGCCTGTTTTATTTAATAGTACAGATGCAATCATTTAAATAGTCACAATGGGCCAATTTAAACATGGATGAGTGTAAGGGCTAAATTTGGCCAAATACCATTAGTCACAGGATTCAATTAAAACATAAACATAAATATTGTAAAAAATTAAGCCCATCAAATTTTACCTCCTGAAGGTTACACAGCCTAAGATGTGCATCTGCCTCATCTTTAGTGAGGAGAATAGTGTTCCACGGAGACCACTCATGCTGCTTATCCCATCTGACCATAACCAAATCATAGAGGTCACCATAGGCACTGAGAGCTGACTGACAGCCCCATATATTCTCAATCATGTACTGCAGATCTTGATGCTGAAATGGAAAACAGAGTTAAGAAGGAAGAAGGATGTTTCGTTCTACAACAAAAGCATTGTAACCATGTAGGAATCCCAATAAAGCTTTGAGTAAAATTTTTTTTCTATGCATATATCCTATAATCACTTGGTTAAAGAATGTCTACACATCTTCTTTTTAGCATGGTGTGGCAATTATTAACTGCATTTTTCTTGTACCATCTCTAATATACTACATTCTTACTTTGATCGTCTCTGCCAATGGCAATTCATATCTTCCACTGACATCCTGATTGCTTAACTGCTCTTATAAAGCTTCTTAAATCTCATGTTTTTTCCTCATGCAGCATGCTTAAGACTGTTCAAATCTTTTTGGTTAATAACAACAATCCATCTCTGTCATTACTGAGAAGACTTCACCATTTCATACTTTGGTTAAGAATTAATGTTATTCAATAAATGAGTTATTACACTACTAAATTACTTAAAGTTTGCATATAATCAGAATAATCTGGCCTGGAAAATGTGGGAAATCAGGACCAGAAAAACTCCTTCCTGTGACAGATCCCAAATCACTGCCTGCTTTGCTTTCTTCCCCTCGCTCTGCTGTTGACATATTTAGAGTTTATTGTGCTCATGATACTGTTGTTCATTTTACCAAATGAGATTATAAGATCAGGTAGCTATGCTACAACATTAACAAAAAATAATAGGTCTGTTTATAAAGGTTCTTTAGTACAGAAAGGCCTTTAAATGTACTTTCAACCTATGTCTAAGGTTAATTTTTATCAATCTTACTTTGTTTAATTTATTACTAGCCATCTGAAATCACTACTAAATCTTGATAAAAACAGCCTCTTGAATGACAATAAAAAAAATTTGGGATGGCAGTTACTACTGAACTTTGGCAAGTTTTTATGTCACCCTCCATTAATTCTTCTCTGTATTAGTCATGGAAAATTATTAGAAGATTTTTATCTACAGGCATCTGTAAACAACAGACTTTTAAATAGGTTTTCCTCCATGGTAGCCATTTGAAGAAGCCTCATTCCCCTAAACAGAAATCTTGACTTATTTAATTAAATAATGGTGCTTACATGTTACTTACTAAATTCCTGACAATGAATGAACGAAACTATACCAGCACAGTGCTTTAGTGAAATGTAGCCTCATGTATTCTCATCCATCTTGCTTCCAAAATCCAGAATCCTGTGTGAATTCTTGCCAGGGAAAATGGAAGATAAAAGCTGGGCTTAGAAGCTCCACTGGTAATAAATCTGTGCCTACTGATTCCAGGAACATAGGACTGTTCCTACATCTGGTCTTAAATCTGGTCCTACAGGGCCTCCTCTATTAGGTTTCACTAATTGGCTTCTGTTTTCAGTATTTCCTCCTTTTCACAAAATTTCAAATAACTTCTGTAACAACTTCTTAGAAGCCAGAAATTTGCAAGGAGACATTAGCAATGCTAAGCTATCCATCTCAAAAGTTACCAGATCTTGCAAAAATCAATACTGAGGCATATAAGGCTCCATGTAAAACAGATCCATAATTTGACTCTCCCTTTTTCCTGAATTACAATTATTTTTCTGCCTGAAAAATAGGCAAAAGCTTGTTCTGTGTTAAAACTTCTCAGGTTATGGGGAAGAATTTGATTTAAGAGACTCCTGCGCTTTCTAAAGGTAGGCAGAGCATGGGAAGCTGAAAAAGTCCTTGATTTAGTGTAAGCACTACTTAGCAACAACTAAACCATCAGTGTGTTATCAACATTATTCTCGTCCTAAATCAAAAACACAGCATTATGTCAGCTATTAGGAAGAATAGCAACTCTATCCCAGCTGAAACCAGGACACTCATCAAGAAAAATCAAAGCCATAGTATGTACCATTGACTCTAAAGAGCATGGCATATTTAAACCCTCTGAAAGAATAAAAGGCAGCCTCACGACTTGACACATTTGCTGAACTAGTTCATTTGGATACCAAAAAGGTCTTTAGCTGCAGTAAGTGGAACTTAGTGGAGCTACCTTAACTCTCACGAACTCTTTTTTGTCTTTTAAAGCTTAGAAGCCCTCATACAGGTGGTCAACCCAAACACAGTTAGAATCAGTATGGAAGAGATATGAAGAAAAATCTTTTATCTTCTCACAAAAGTCTTGCATCTATCCACAGACAATACAGTCAGAGCCAGTAATAGTACTGCACTGGGCAATGAATGAAGCTGTCATAGCTGCTGCAGAAGACTTCTAGTTTTGCCCAAGTCATTTCTAGATGCCTTAGAGCTCTTTTCTGGATGTAAGTGGAGTAGGGGACAGACAGTTGTTGGGAAGAGAAGGGAAAAAAAGCAAGTAGAACACACAAAATTTAATAATTTAAGGAAATCTTAGGAAAAAAACCAAAGAAATTAGTGATTTAAGATATAAACCTCTGTTGTTTAGTTATTTACAATTCTAAAGAGAAGAACTTGAAGTAAATTTGGATGAAAATTACACAGTATCTAGAGTACAACCATAAATGGAACTGCAAGTAAGGGTTTTCGGTGTCAGCGCTTAAGAAGCAGTCATGTTTCAGTGCACCAATGGCTACCAGCCATTACAAGTGATGTGATGTGAGAGAGGTCCAGAAGATTTTGGAGGATGTTTTACATATTAAGATAAACTAGGTTAGACACAGACAAAAAAAACTTTTCAGCTTAAGTGAAAACCAATATGGATGAACAACAGCTACAAAATCCAGGTTCTTTGATAATATTTCTTAATGCAGGCATGATAATTAAAGAATCCCAATCTTTCTTTTGGCAGCTGCCACTGGCAAAGCACTAAGCCACAGCATGGCTTCTTTTGGTAGCAGTGGGATATTGATGACTGGCTTTTGTTTGCTTGGTTGTTGCTTCAGACACACTGAAAATACAGTTCAAAAACAGTTCTATGAATGCTGATGTTGTAGAGATTTTTATTACTAAATCTCACAAAGTTCAAATCTCAGCTGTTCAATATTTTCAAAAAATTACACTTTGCATTTACCTCAGATTTAAAACTTTCCCAGTGGATACCGGATGTCAAATTCTTTTGTTGACAAAATAAGTAATAACAACTCAAAGAGAGAATTTGCTGAAGACAGAGGCAAGAAGTTCTTTGAACTGAGTTGTTCCAGTAATGATTATTAAGAAACATCAGCTACTTAGTGATATTGCAAAAGATTACAGATGATGGTAAAAAATTAGAAAATTAAAATATTTAGTGAATCCCTCTCTTAATAAATGCAAACCAGTAAAACTTTCAACTGTACAGATATTCTACTGATATAGAACAGGAATATCAAAACCTCAGTTTCTTTTTTTTTTCCCCTTCCAAGAGCACGAAACAATTTAGTTGTATTACTAAAACAGTCCAAACAACGGGCCTTAAAATGTTTTACTAGCATTACGTCTTGAACAGCATCATAGTTACAAAAACATTATTGTTGCTTTACAGATGAAGCCAGTATCTTAAAGCAACAGGATGGCCATAGCAGAACCAGAAGAAGAGTTTGCATCATCTGATTCGTTGACCTATCAGCTAGACGTCTACCTTCTTTTAATGTATAGCTTGTAACCACTTTTGAAAGAACAGCTATACTTCAAGAGCTTAAGTGCTTCTTCTTTATGGAATGGAATACAGGAAGAAGTTTTTGT
This sequence comes from Scopus umbretta, assembly GCA_013400535.1. Lineage (NCBI taxonomy): Eukaryota > Metazoa > Chordata > Aves > Pelecaniformes > Scopidae > Scopus > Scopus umbretta. The sequence continues at coordinate 5,962 of VZTL01044105.1, read as the reverse complement.
AGCTTTTAGCCTATTTCTCCACCTGTCAACAACATACACAAAATAAAGGAAAAATTATAGTCAAAGCCACTGGTTTCCATTATTAGCAATGCTCTTCCAGACAGTACCTGAACTAAGAAAACAATTTTAGCATTGTCCTGATAATCAGCTTCAGACTTTCTGAGATTTTCTAGTATAAGTTTGTACTTCAAAAATGTTTCTCGTCGCCGAGCCTCATTATCAAGCTTGCCACACAAGCGACATCTGCCAATGGTGCGGGAATTAGCAGGAACAGGAAACTCAGTAGATGGCAAGTAATTTTCACAACTATGACAGAAGTTAACATTTTTATAAAGCTTTAAGGGATCTGGTGGAACCTAAAAGATTAAAACAAAAATAAGTTAATTTACCACAAATTATCTTTGTATTACTTGCGTAGCACCCTAACTCTATCAGAATACATTTTAAATATATTCATGCAAGTATTTTAATATGTAAAAGCCAGTAATATTTATTTTCAAATCCCAAGTAGGTGTTTGTTTGTTTTTTTTTAAATAGAAGACCAAAAGCTATTTTCTTACTCTAGCTGTTAAAATCAGTTATACAAATCAGTCAATTCATTTTTAAGCTATATGAAGATCTTGGACATTATGCTCCAGTGGTCTTGCTGGCACTTTTATGTACGCAGATTGTCAGCTGCTCTGGAAAGTTGGCAACATGGAGAAAAGAGAAACTAATTCTTCTGCATTTAATTTTTCATATAGAATCTGCCCCTTATGTCAAAGATAAAACCCTGAGATTAAGAGCATATTAATATTTTGGTATAAGAATACAAAATCATCAGTGCCACATGTCCAGAAACAATATAAGGGAAGATAATAAATTGAACTTGCTAATGACCTCCTCACCCTCATATTGCTTCATGAGTTCCAGAAAGAATTTAATGTAGTCTGTGCAGAGGACCCAAGTCTGTAATTGGGTAGTTTGAGCAGTCTGATAGTTTAGCTACCTATTGTAGTCATCTGCCTTTTTTTGAAAGTACCTGAGGATTTGGCCACATTGACCGTCTGTTGATGAACCGCCATTTTTTTTTATGGTCTACAGAAGGTTCCAAGATTCAAATACAAATATAGGTGCAATTCAGCCTTCAACTCAAGGTACAGTTAACCAAAAGCTACAGAAGCCAAAGATCTCCCATCTCCAGTCTCTGCTATGACCCATCTAGGTAACCCTGTTCATAAACCTAGCGTAAAATAACTGCTGGTTGGTTCTAAATCCCACTAACATTTACTGACAGATTCTCTACTCCTGGGATACCATCAACTACTGTAAAATAGATGCAGAATATGTGTTGCTGCCTAAAGCAGCAACATATGATAGCGAATCATATTTTTAATTGTAATCTGTAGTCAGAAAAGAAAAACAAGCACACAACTTGAGAGGTGTCTATCGCTATCTCCACAGCTGTATCTGCTTCTCATGAGGCAGCAATTGGTCGTACAACAGAAGTTTGTAACGGCTCGTGCTTAGGTGCAAGCTCATTAAACATCACTTTGACAATGGCAATGTTCTTCCTTTCTGGACACAGGGGATGCTGCCTCTTGTCCAGTGGAGAAAAGATAATTGCTCTCTCTATTGAATCCCCATTTGCTATTACAATTTACTGTTGCCATGCTGTAAGATCTACCATTTAGAATTCTCAGATTTTTTATTTCATCCATAGTGTTCCTGGGTGCTCTAAGTGCTGCCAGCCATTTGTCAGCTTCTTATACCCATGTCTACGCCCCAGGCTTCATATCTGACTATATAAGCTTATTTGCGTGAAGCCTGTGTACTTGCTACATTTTACTTCTTGAGGAACTCCTCCAGCAAAATCTAAAATAAAAAAGCTTTAATTGTTTTCCATTCCCCTTCTCCACCATCCTTAGTTTGTAGGCCACTATGTCGGACTGCAAAACAGGAATAATACCTTAAGTATTCTAGCAACTTCAGGGTTAAACTTTGGAGTTTTAATATACTGAAGAAATAAGGTACAAATTCTTTTCCTCAGTCCTTCTAAGTTGCATTCTTTCACCTCTCTCGACATAAGATCAACCTCCCTGTCGATTAATTCCACTATTTCCCGTGTTAATTTACATTCATGTTCCTGAAAGAAAACACACAGAAAAAGGAGAACAAACTCCACAACAATAAGGAAGCAAACAAACAAACAAAAAAATAATTCTAATGCAGATATAAAAGCAAACTATAGATTCTTTGCCAATCATCATTCATACCGCTGCATGTTCACATAAGAACACGTTCATATAAGAACCCCCTTAGTGTCTTAGGAAAACAACCTCCAAGAAAACTAATGTAAAGAACTAAAAACCTGAGAATGGTTACATATCCTGCTTTAAGAGGCCTGTATATATACCAACGCTGTGAGGAACTGTAAACCTGGAGTTTAAAAAATGCAAAGTAGAGGCACAAAACACATGCAAAGTTTTCAGTCTCCAAAAGCCCCAAGAAATATCTCCCTAAGAAGCTTCCTTTGGCTATGTGATAGGACATGTAATGTATATACACACAGCAGGTGGTTAAAAAACAAGAACAAAAACAAACCAACACACACACAAAACCAACCAACCAAACCAAAAACCCCACCACACAAAAGTCATGGGGGAGTTTATGAATGTGCTTGGAAATTAGTCATTTCAGTATTTCAACTGCTTAGAAGGAGATTCTCCAGAGAGCGACAAGAGGTGAATGAGTCCAATGTTTTCTCACCTAAAAAAGAGAGCTAATTTACAGAAGTTCTAGAATTTGTTCACCACAGAGATATTGACTTGTATTAAGATGGGCAGGAGTTCCTAAACCA
>VZTL01044103.1:2711-66404 GCA_013400535.1 Scopus umbretta | reverse complement strand
TTTTTTTTATTAAGGCCTAACCATTCTGTAGCTTGGCTGCATTCTTGTAAACATTCCTGGTTCCTTTTCTTTACAGTGGTGTTGGTGGTTAAAAAACAGCTGAAGGGCGTATTTCTGTTCAGTTTTATACTAATAGAAAACCACTTTGGCCAGAAGAAATTTGGTGCTGGTCTTCAGCTGATACAGGGGCTGGCTTGCTCACTTGGAAAATAAGAAAAACACCTGCTAACCCCTGATGCAAGTCTGTTGGGTCAGACAGTGTGTAGGTTCCAGCATGGAGCAGAAAAGATCTGGCAGATGTGTGGGCCTTGTAGTAAGAAGTATTTAATCTTTTTGCTTTTTTTTTCTTCAGGTATGTGCGTGTGCTTGGAAATTTGGTACATGCAATTCAAATAAAAACTAAGCTATGTCAGTTAGTAGAAGTAATGATGGAGAGGAGAGATGACCTGTCATTTTGCCAAGAAATGAAATTTAGGTAAGTATTGCATTATATAACTTCTGGGATAGTGTAATGTTGACGAGTGTAATTTCGTTTGGTTGCATGTTTAAAAAAGAAAAAACAAAACAAAAACTGTCTTACACCAGTATTCCTGGTATAGGGATAGTATTCCTGTCTTTGTCTTCAGAATAATTTGGAGCCTGGTGCTGCATTAAAATTTTATTTTGGTTGTGGGGATAGTAAACACATGTAAAAACTTTGTGTGTGATACAGACCGGAGTATGACTTGGTATAAGAAAATCAGTTCATCTTCAGTGGTTCAAATAGTTCTTATACTGAATTTGTAGTAATTAAGAATGATGCCAACAGTAGTAAGTGTGTTTGGGGAAAGGGTTGTTAAAAAAACCCAAAAAAACCAAAAAAACCCCACCCAAAACCGAAGCTAAAGCAATATATCTATATGTAACAGGAACAAAATGGTGGAATATTTGACAGATTGGGTGATGGGAACATCTAATCAAGCAACAGATGAGGATGTGAAATGCTTGACAAGGTAAGAAAGAATATTATTAAACTGTTGCTGAAGTTAGTAACGATGTTCCAGGTGGCATTTGATATCCACAGATGAGCTGGCTCGTATGGACTTCCTTTAGCGGTAGTAATTTTAAGGAAAAGACAAAAATTTAAACTGAAGCTTTGGTGAGCAACAACAGAATTGTATTTGGTGCATAGTCTTAACTAACATGGCTCTTGAGGTGGTTTTTTTTGTTTGTTAGTTTTTTTTAAAACCTACTGAATTTATTTAATTCCTTTTTAATACCTTTTCTGATTTAACATTAGGATTGAACATTTTATTTGCTAGAGCTATATCGTCATATGATGCATTCTGAAGAATAGACTCATCAAACACTATAGTGTTGAATTTATACTTAATGGGTTTTTTTAGTCACAAATTTGGTTTGCAGTTGTTTGTCCTTAGTCGATACACTGCTTGAACCTGTACCACGGGATGTAGTAGCTTTTTTCCTGTTGGACAGAACTTTACTAGAATAACTTTTTTTTTTTTTTAAAGATCTTCTCACCTGCAGTTAGCTACAAAAGGAAAAGGGATGTGGTACTGGATGGGAAAATCATCAAGGAGGAGGAGAGACTAACTGCTGAACTGATTCACAGCCTCTTAAAACTTTATTTTTCAGAGATTTGGACCAAGCGAGTATGGAAGCGGTGGTCTCTCTTCTTGCTGGGCTTCCACTACAGCCTGAAGAAGGAGATGGTGTTGAGTTGATGGAAGCAAAATCTCAGTTATTTCTTAAGTAAATAGTGACTTTTAACTATTTTTCTATACAATAACTCTTAAGCGGATGCGCCATATGACTTTTATTAACTATGGTTTTTCTTCTGGCAGAAATAATTTTTTTCCAAACAGAAATTACCTCTTACATATCCCATTTCACAAATCTCTACCTCCTAGGTTTATGGAAAGATTTTAATTTAGAAAATAATTACGAAATTTGGCTTTGTTTCTGCTCAGTGCAGATGTATGCTTAATTCATGGGAGCGATTAGCTTGCTTTGATACTATATTTCTATCCATGAAACTTAATCTCTTTCAAGACATTTGTTTGTAAAGGCACACCTGTGAAATTCACTTGCTTTGTTTGAAGAAATCTGCATACCAATTTTAGGAGAGTGCTTTCTGGTTGTTAGAACATATTTGAAAGTTTGGACTATGCTACAAGAAAAGATTACTTGGGGCAGTTAGGAGATTTTTTTGGGAGGTTTATTGTCTATTTGCTACTGTATGCAAATCTCTTCAGGTGGTTACCTTTGCAGAATCTGTTTTACTTATCCAAGTCTTTTTCTTTTTCTTTAGATATTTCACACTGTTTATGAACCTTCTAAATGACTGTAGTGAAGTTGAAGATGAAAGCGCACAAACAGGTGGCAGGAAACGGGGAATGTCTCGAAGACTAGCTTCGCTACGGCACTGCACAGTCCTTGCTATGTCAAACTTACTCAATGCAAATGTGGACAGTGGTCTTATGCACTCAATAGGTAAAGTAGTTAGAGATAACTCTGCCTAAATGAATATATAATGAAGACATTGGTATTTAATTTATTTTTACATCTTCCTTAGTAGTTCTGGGTTTTTTTAATCAGGCTTGGGCTATCATAAAGACCTCCAAACAAGAGCTACGTTTATGGAAGTCCTCACCAAAATTCTGCAGCAGGGAACAGAATTTGATACGTTAGCAGAAACAGTGCTAGCAGATCGGTTTGAGAGATTGGTGGAGTTGGTTACAATGATGGGTGATCAGGGGGAGCTTCCTATTGCTATGGCTTTAGCCAATGTGGTGCCTTGTTCTCAGTGGGTAAGTTGATTCATGTATTTTATTTCCTATGTTTTTGAAAATGTTAAGACTTGAAATAAAAATCAGTGCAAACATTGATGGTGTTAACAGTCTGCTAAAGCAAGATTAGACCTACCGTTCATGATAGCTAACCTTTCCTAATATATTGAGAGTGTACTGAATCTAACTGTCAGAGATTTTGATTGTAAACTGCATTTTTGTAGTAAATTTTTAGTTAATATCTAGGAATAATTTTATATACAGTTATTGTAATAAATGTATCTATTTGGGCTGGTTATTTATTGCAGATTGCGCATGCTGCAGTGCAGACAAACATAACTGTATTTGCTCCTCTAGATTTTAGCAAGATGAATTGTTATACAGCAGAATAACTGCTTATCTGTCTGGACTAATCACTATGAATTTATATGACTGGATATCTTGAGGCAGATTTTTAGGCAAGCAGGAACGTCGGAAAGATATAAAGAGAGATTGTGTATGCTTAATTTGATATTTACATGCAAGACTCCATAGCAATTTTAAAGCATTAGCACAAACTGCTTGGTGTTTTTTTTCATAATTCTTTTCTTGCTTTTGCTCACTGCTAGTCAGATTAACGTGTCATTGCTTCTTTTAAGGATGAGCTAGCTCGTGTCCTGGTCACACTCTTTGATTCCCGGCACTTGCTCTACCAGCTACTCTGGAATATGTTTTCAAAGGAAGTTGAACTAGCAGATTCCATGCAGACGCTCTTCCGAGGAAACAGCTTAGCCAGTAAAATAATGACTTTCTGTTTTAAGGTATGTTATCTAATCTTTCTCTCTGCTACAGATCGCTTCAGTAACAGGAACAGTTTAGCAATATAAAAATACAAAACTACCAGTCTATGGTGTTAGGCGCTTGAGTAATTGGATTAGATGAAAATAGTACAGAGATACCTTTGGGTGTCAGTTTAGGTTAGTCTCGGCTCTCGCTTCTGTTACGTTTAGGGAGTTTTGCTTTTAATGTTTTAACGTTTGATGAACTAATTCATGTAGATCTCTTATACTCAGGCCCAACTAAAAAGTACAAATCCTCCTGGAACTAACCTTTTGCCAAGACTTCCTGACTCAACCCGTTAGGCTTAAGCTTACAGTTAGTCCTCCTGAAAGTTTCCATGGCAATAAAGGTTTCATCTTGCCTAGTCTGTATATTCTGCATTGTAAAGAAGAAAAGTGGTCGCAGTAACAAAATCGTCTGCAAGACTTGTAGATTTCAACAGAGACTACTAGTTATTTAGAAACATAGCGTATTTGGTACAAACAGCTAAATATTTGTACAAGTTTTAGTTATCTTAAAGTCCTTTCTTAAATAATCTTCAGTCATAGTAGGGCTCTTGAAATGTCTGACTAGTTTAGTTATATGAGTGATTCTGGGGCTAGTACCAACTTGAAGACTGTTCCTGATGGTCTTTTTATAACGGGCAGTTTAAAGATGGGGAGACAAACTCTGAGGTCCTGTTTATGCTTCAGTTAAAAAAGTTGTTTAGTACTATACGAACAGAGGTGGGGTGTTGAGTTCCTGTGCTCTGAGAAAGAATCCCATCTGGTTGTTGTGGTTATTCAAGTTGACTTACAGTTGTCTCTAAATTGGAAATTAATTAACATGCTTGTAGAAATTGATCACAGATATGTTTCAGAAGTGAGACTATAATATAGAAACACCAATTTTACAGAAATCTGGCTTATGCCTAAAGAAATCAAATGTTTTCAGGCTCTTTTAACACTAACAGAATTTTGGAGTGTTCCTGTGAATTGCTATATTAATCTGGCCACTTACTCTGATGTTCTTTCTACACAGGTATATGGTGCTACGTATTTGCAGAAGCTTTTGGAACCTTTATTAAGGACTGTGATCACATCCTCTGAATGGCAGCATGTTAGCTTTGAGGTGGATCCAACAAGGTTTGAGATTCAAGGGGGGAGCGAATGCATTTGTTTGTAAACATGATTTCCAGTCACTGTAAATATAGTAGGATTCCTTTTTCCTTGTTGCAAAAATTTCTCTCATACTTCCGTACCTTTCCACTCCTCACTTTACCAGACACGTTAATTGTATCTGCAGGGAGAATTGTACAGAGCTGTCCAACACAGTGTGATGAGTTTGCTGCTCTAAGCCATGAGAGAGTAAGGAAGATGGAGAGCTCTTGCAGGACCTCTGCTACTTGCTACTTCATACTTTTATGTAGGCCACTAATATGGGGATTTCCAGTAGCACCAGAAAGCATCTGCTTTAGGTCATTAAATGAATTACAGAAACAAGATGGAATGCGTGCATGTTGTGTACAATTTTTTTTTTGCTTTAATTTCTCTTATATCACTTCAAGACTTGGATTTAGTAGCTGTTGTTCTATTGCTTTGAATTATCTTAGTAAAACTTTAAGTAGTTGTCTTTTAAGTAGTTTACCAAAAGATAGGCCTTGTTTTTAATAGTTTAACTCTCAAATATCTGCGTCTACCTCAAAAATTCCTTTCAGAGAAGCTATCAAACTGATAATGCAATTGTCAGTTGGACTTATGTATGCATGTCTTTGTGTGGAATGGTGTGAGAGAATCCCACTTACAGCTGTCTGTTTATTACTTACATATAACTTACATGGTTTAAAATGTGGATGGAAACTTTTGTGTAAAAGATCATAAATATTTCTGTAAGATTTCTATTTACCCTGGGAAATAAGGTTACTACCAAACATACAAGTACAGCTAGTATCATTTATTTGATTGCTGGTCATACATTTATGGGTTTGTTTCAGGCTGGAGCCTACAGAAAGCCTTGAAGAGAACCAGCGGAGTCTCTTGCAAATGACAGAAAAATTTTTTCATGCAATCATTAATTCTTCTTCGGAGTTCCCACCACAACTTCGCAGTGTGTGCCATTGTTTATACCAGGTATGCCTGCAATGGTTGCCTGCCTGGGTTTTGGTTTTATCATTCTGGCAGTTTGGAGCTTGGTCCAGTAGTGGGTGCACAGTGGGCATTTCTTAAAGACTGTTTTCAGACGTTTGTTAAATAACAGGAGTCTAAATGTAGGGACTGAATGGTGTTTTAAGACTTGTGTTGGCAATCAGGAGGTGACTAAACATTATTTTTTTTGAGGAGTTGAATCACAGCTAAGAACTTAGGCCTAAGAAGGCATCAATCATCTCAGCTTTAGCAACTCTATGGGAGACTAAAAATTAACTAGGGAGGTGTTGTGGTTTAACCCTGCTTGGCAACCAAGCACCACACAGTTGCTCGCTCACCCTCCCCCTACCCCAGTGGAATGGGGGAGAGAATCAGGGGGGAAAAAAAAACAACCAAACCCTANGGGGGAAGACTGCTGGGTTGAGAGAATGCAAAACTGTGTTTTGAATATAGAAATGGTGTACTTGTTTACTTTTTATACAGGATCAATTAACTCAGAAATACAGTTAATTATTTAAAGGTCTTATGGATCACGCCTTTGATAAAGCTTAACTTTGGGAATAAAATAGCTATTTGTGTGGTTACTGACTCTAGATAGTTGTTCTCTGCATAAAAATAGAGGCGATTCCTTCGAGAGCATTTTTTTCTGAAGTAATTTTTCCCAAAAAATGTCTGTGACGTATTATTCAGGTTATTGCTCCAGGAATATTATTTAGTTTTCTGTTTTAGGTGGACACAATCTTATACTGTCTGCCTGTGATAGCAGGTTAAAAAGGGTGTAAGAAGCTCCTGAGAAAAAACCTGTATGGTCGTCAGTGGGACTGTGGTAGTTACAAGTCCTAAATTTTAGAAACTGTGGATTGAGGCTGAGTATAATGGAAGGAAATAGACGTATAAAATGCTGTTGGCTGTACTTGGTAGCAAATTGTTTGTGGTGTTATGTACTTCCCTAAAGAAGATCATTTGTGGGTGAGGTCAGGGCACTGCAGCCTTCAGGCTTTCTTCTGATCACACTCAGTGTCATGTCTCGTAATCGTGTTCTGAAAGCAGGAGCCTCTAGGTCGCTGTGGACCTGGAGAAGGAAAGCCATTCGCTTGAATTGGGAAGGAGGTCCACTGGCATATGATTTGGTAAATAACATTAGCCTTGTAACTGGGATGCTGCAGATGCTCTGTACTTTTGAGGATGATAGGGTCTTGTATTCGAGAGGTGGAATGACAACACGAATACGTTTTTGTCTGTGAAGAAAAGTATCTTCCATCTGCTATGGGCAACACGTTCTGATGGAGTTACTGTTGCCTGTCAGAGGCCTGGAGTGTGTTGTACGCAGAGAGCCGCTGTACCTTGATTAAGCGGCTGAGCAAATGTTTTGCAGACACAGAGTGTTGAGAAATTCAGCAGGTAAATGGGAGGACGAGAACCTGGAAGAGACAGATAAATGTATTTATAGAGTTCTTTTAATGAGGCAAGTTACAGAGACTGACTTCCATTGGTGGCTAAAACTGTAGTGTGCTGTCACGCAAACCTCGGAAAGTTACCAAGCTGGGATCACCCTCTTCTTGCTTGTTTTGGGTGTAATTTATAAATGATGCTTAAAGAGAAGAAACCTTCCTGAGTGGTGCACTGTCCTCTGTAGAGTAAGTTCTTCTATAGCGGCACCCTCCTGGCCACCTCCCGTTCACGTACCTGCATTCCCCGGCCTCCATCCCCGACCCCTCTGCTCTGTCCCGTTGCTGCTCAGCAGCAGGTTGCTGAGCCCAGTATGCGTATAGGTCTCTCTCGCTCTTTGTGTGTTTCTGATGGATTTGGCTGCAGCTAAAAATTCCAGTGGGGGATACTCCTGCTGCCCTCAGGGCTCATAGGAAATAGGATTTCCAGTCCTGTTGGAGGACTGTCACAGAAGAGCTGTGCGTGGCAGAGTGCTTGAGCTGTGGTGTCGGTTAAGTGGTCTGGACGAGCTATTTTTTGCCTCTCAACCATGGAGTCTATATCTCAGGTCTAAAGTAAAGCAAGGAAAATAGATTCTCTGACCTGTGCGAACTCACTGTGAGTAATAAATTCTCCACAGTGTCGCCTAGTCACATTTTTACAGTGAATGCTGTATTATGAAATGCAACTACTGTGATTCTCAGAACTTGGTAGTGAGAAACAGCGAATTGGATGTTGCGACTTGTGTATCTTGGGTTGTTACTGTGAGCTGTTGGAATGAATTAGGCATGCAAATGATGTGCCTCTGTTTCTGCTATGACAACTTGTATAAATGGCTTCTGAAGGCATCAGTTTCTCTTTCCGACAGTGGTTGTATCCAGGTTGGTGGGGGGTGGTTTGGGTTGGGTGATTTGTTTTTTTTTTTTTTTTTAATTGGGAAATGAGGGGGACAAGTTGGCTTCCTTCAAGTTCAAATGGCCACAGTCTGGCAGACGTTGACCGGGAGTAGATTTGAGTGTTACTGAAAATGTCGCACGCAGCCTTGATTGTTGCCTCCGTTATTTGACGTTACATTGTCCCACATCTTTTCCTGGAATCGCTTTTATGTGCTGTTAATAGGATGTATCAGATTTATTTCCATTTCAGTGATACGTTGCTAGAAATTAATTCCATGCAAACCATTTTTAATTCCTACATGAAATGGAATTACTAAAATGTACTCACCAGTGGGCAGTGCCAGAGCTGCTTCTATGGAAGCATATCAAGTCTATTGGCTGTATTCTTGCCTTTACTTTTTTTGGTAACAAGGGTAATTTGTTCCTGAAAGAGGTGATTTACTGGTGAATATACAGGTGGTATTAACTGATACCCAGCTTCAACATTTACTAGTTTAACTCTTTCTAGTAACATATATATTTGTGTACAAATGTTTGTTCATCATAAGTGGTATGATAATTCATTCTGTAGTTTCAAATTCCAGAGAGTTTTGAAGAGTCTGGCCTTTATCTGAAAGAAAGTATAATTAAAATCTGAATTTTTGGGGGTATTAATCCATTTTTAACATAAGGACCAAATAGGTGATTTCTATAATGTAACTTCATTTTTTATAAGGTGAATGTGTTTCATCCCAAGCAATAGTGTAATAGTAAATGAGACTGAATTTTGCAGTGTCTTGTTATGCTTAGAGTTTTAAAGTGTGTGCAAAAAATACTCAGGGGTGTTCTGTAAATGATTTGTAGCTAATTGTAATCGATGTAGCAACATTATGGAGATGGTGTATTTAGTTGGATTTTGGGGTCTCTGCGGGCTGGCGTTTCTGTTGCCAGAACAGAGCCCTAATGGGCATTTTTGTCTGGAAACATCATAATGAGTGGTTTCTGTGACAGATTCACCCTTGCTCACTTTCAGGTAAGGTATGCTCAGGAGTGTTATGTGGTCATGGACAAGCCTGCTCCAAGTAACTCACACAAAGAGTTTGTGCTGGCTATTTCATAAAAAACACATGAACATATGTGATTTTTCTTAATAAAGAGAGATGGAAATTTTACTTGCTTTAAATGCAATAGCCTGATCCACAGAGTATGTATATGACTGCTTCAGAAGCTAACTCTGTAGAAATTACACAAAGTCAGAAACTTGGCAGAGGCACCATTGGTTAAATATTAATAGGTCCTGTGCAAATCTGAACTATTAAAATTTAGCTTGGCTACTAGAATAGCTTTTACTACTGTTTTGATTTGTGGGTTTGTTTGGGTTATTTTTTTTTGCTTTTTACTCTGTCACGTTCTTAAGTTGTAGAAATTCTCTTCCAGTTTGTGTGATACTCTAAAGATTATTTGAAGTGTTGGTGCATGCTTGCTCTCAACCTGCTAAACACTGCTAGCTTTCTATTGATGCAGCTCCAGGTGTTGCTTGCTGTAGGGCTTCTCAGTGATGTTAGTTTACTGTTACAGCTAATGTGAAGGATTGAGGACTGAGCTCCAAGGCCAAAATTTACCTCTGTACAGGGGAGCAGTGCGCAAGGCTGATGTACTGTAGCTTTGCTCAAATCCTGATGGGAATTATGAGAGAATGTGTTGCTTCTTGGTGGGTCCCTTTGCATTTAAATGAAATGCAGAAATAAGCACAATCAAGTCAGATATCTTGATTTGGAAATCTATAATAAATTAATGTAGACCCGCTGGCTTTTTTCTTCCTCTTTCCACAGACTGTTTTATGGCAGTGCTTAGCTATTAAAGTAGTAATAACCATGATGATTCTCAGATCTAACTAAATTGAAGGACACACAGAGAAACATTGGGAAGATTTAAAACTCTAAATTTATTTTAAAAGTAATATGTATTCCAAAGGTATAACACTTTACTATTAAAATTATTTGGGGATGGTGAAATACATTTAAAAGCTGAATGCCCAATACTGTATATCATGAGCACATTAATGTGGTTTGACTTTTGATCTAGCCAGAAATAGTAGAAATGATTGAAACGCAACATTTGCTTGTTTTGTATTTAGTGCTTTGTAATAAGATGTAATAAAATTGTGGAATAAAAACTCCATCATCAGTCTTTAGTTTATATATTTCATTTTCTGTTGGTTGTTTGTTACATTTTACTGTGTAATTTATGTACAAGTCAACATTGGTTTTTCGTTGCTGTATGTAGTTGGTGCTGTGACTTGTTTGTGCTCATCTCTGTTCTGTAGGCAACTTGCCACTCTCTACTGAATAAAGCTACCGTAAAAGAAAAAAAGGAAAACAAAAAATCAGTAAGTTTGGAGACCTTTTTATTAGCCATTTCTTTCAAAGCACAACAGAAATCTTTTGCTGTTTGTTCGAAACATCTTCACTTCAGTCTATTTGACCTCACTGTAAAATCATTCTACTAATTCTGGCACAAGATAGCTTTCATTTCAATTAACACTGGAATTAAGTTATATTTAAAATATTCTCTGTGTGCCTATTTGAGTAAACAAAAGACATTTTTAACATTGCTGCTTAGTATTTAATACTCTGATTCTTCTACCCTTGCCACCATCTTCAAATTAAAAAAAAATGCGGAAGAAAAATGTTTTCGGTTTTGGGGAAAATCTGAGTCTGTTTAGTTGTTTTAACACTCTGGTTGATAGCTTGACTTCAGCTTGCATCCTGGGAGAAGAACAATTAATATATACGGGTAACTGAAAAGAAAAGAGGCTTATGTGGCTGGTTTCTGATACATTTTCTTTTGTTCGCCTTGTGACTAAGCAATAAAATTTAGCACTTTTATTGATTTACTGAGAAAAGCAGATTTCCCATCTTAAGTAACTTGCTGTGTTAAAGAGTTTAGATACGTATATTGGGATAGAGTGGTGTCATTAAAAGTTAAGACTTACCCTTTTCTTTGACAGTGACCTCAAAATATAAAGTATGAATAAAGCAGAGGCAGAATGGAAATTTAGACTTTTATTGAATACTCCCTTATTTTTTGCTGTAACTGAGCAGAACACTAATCGTTTAAATGCAAAATCTGGGTGCAAACTATTATTTCACAAGAAAATACTATCAGTAATTCCATCACAAGGTAACTGAATGAAGTTGGTACAGAACCAAAGTGATTCTTGCTATATTATGTATGTACTAATGGCTTTATCTGTTTTAAGAAGCATGATTTGAGATTGCACTAGTTATGTTTCAAAGTATTTTAGTAAAATGAGGTTTGTTTGGGTTTTATTTATTTTAAACAATATAACTTGCTAATTTATTCTGTGAAAAGGTAGAATCTGACTTGTTTTGATTAACTGTTGTTACTCATAAGAAAATAAACAGATATTGAATCTTTATAGAACCACATCTAGCATATGCAAGAGCTTTATTTTTGTCAGGGAGCTTGATCTTTTACTTTTCAAAGTCAAATGAAAGCTATCTAAAGAATAGACTATCCTCTTAGTAATACAAAGTTAATTCCCTAAAAATTCCCTAAAAAGATAAGAGATTTCTGTTTTCTTATGACATTTTCAGAAAAATTGTTGGGGTGGTTGGTGTTGGGTTTTTTTGTTGTTGTTTTTGTTTTTTCCTCCCCAGATAGCAAAGAACAATATTTTAAATCTGTAGTTCTAGCAAATTATTGCTAAGTGATTTTGGACAGCATATGTATAGGCAGGGAAAGTACACTGGCCGCTCAGCTCTGGCTCATTCTGTGTTTCCTCCTTTGGCAAATCTGTTGAGATGTGATGGTTCTGAAGAGTATTTCTACAAATAGCTCCTTACCACAAATTTAAAATTACTTCTGAAACTTTACAGCATAAGTCTAATTGCTGGAGAGGTTCTCGTGATCAGTAGTGAAATTATAAATACGCAAGTAAGAGACCCACTCCTTTAAAAGGAATGGGAAGGCTGTGCACACCTGAGTACAAACATACAGCATTTGTCTGCTTTACTGTTGGTGGCAGAGGCCTGCAATTAAGCGGTCAGCAACTCTAAAACACACCTTCTTCTTTTTGCCCACTAGCTATTGTAGCAATTTCACCCTAGCTAGAAAGTTCGTAGGAAGGCTGGAGTAAAGCTAGCTATGATAGCCCCCTCGCCCATTACTCCTTTCCCTCTCATTCCTGATTGTCCCATGATGCAAGGACAGTCCTTCTCAAATGTATTGAGCTTGATAGGTGTGGAAAGAATGCTTAAAGTTGGATTACCTACAAGGCTTTTCTCAGCTTGCTTTCCCTGTTCTTTAATGCAAAAATATTCTTTATAATTCTCAACTTCATAGGTTGTTAGTCAGCGATTTCCTCAGAACAGCATTGGAGCAGTTGGAAGTGCGATGTTCCTTCGGTTCATCAATCCTGCGATTGTCTCCCCTTACGAGGCAGGGATTTTAGATAAAAAGCCTCCACCAAGAATTGAAAGGGGATTGAAACTGATGTCAAAGGTGAATTAATAAATTGTTTTATTTGGCCACATTGTATGTTCTACCTGATTTAGTTCTGTTCTTTGACTAGTGTGAGAAAATTGAGGTAAATTTGTAGTTTTTTGTAGCAACCATCATGTTTATTTAAAGTGCAGTTTCCATACTATGTTTATACATCATGACGTTACTGTTCTAGCTCACAGCAATGTAAGTACGGGGAACAGTCTGTATGGAAAAAAAACACTCTGCCAAAATGATGGATAAGATAACAGAATGCCTTCTGCCTCTTCACCTGAACTTCAAACCTTATTTGAAAACAAACAAAGAAACCAATGTAACTTTGAGCACAGTGAGAATAATGGCAGGCAGATATTGATTAAAGAAGTGATTTTTCCTATCTTTAATCTCATTTGGTATTATTTCCTATAAAATTTAAAAAAGGTTTCATGATGATGTACAAATTCTGTGGCCTGTGCATATGATCTGTTTTAAATGTTGAGAAGTTACAATTTTCTTTAAATATACATATGCTATTGCTTTTACACATCTGTGTAATTTCCAGAAGAAACAGTTAATATTTAATAAATGGTGGTTTTGAAAGATTACTTATTTTCCTGGTCTAAACCTGAATAAAGTTCATAAATAAGGGAAGTTGTTTTCTAGTATTTAAAAGTATGTGAAAAAAAATATTTTGAAAGTGAACATATTTTGAATTAGTTGGCTTGTTGGCCTGTTTTTGTCTTGAAATTTCACAACAAGTTAAAATTAGTATTTCTGGCAGTGAGGTCACACTGACTACCATAACAGTTAATATATTAAACCTTTATGTGTCTTTACCATCTTTTTATTATTTAGATACTTCAGAGTATTGCCAACCATGTCCTGTTTACAAAAGAAGAACATATGCGGCCTTTTAATGATTTTGTAAAAAGCAATTTTGATGCAGCACGAAGGTAGGCCCTTTGGAAACTTGCAGAAAGAGTCTGTGTCATGTGTAAAGAGGCAGTAGAGAACGTTCTTAGAGCCTTTTAATTTACATTGCGTCTACTTGGCGGATTTCCCTGACGTGCTTATGGTTAATGCTGGTTTTGAACTCTAGGTTTTTCCTTGATATTGCATCTGATTGCCCAGCTAGCGACACTGTCAATCACAGCCTGTCTTTCATCAGTGATGGCAATGTACTTGCCTTGCACCGGTTGCTGTGGAACAACCAGGAGAAAATTGGCCAGTACCTTTCCAGCAACAGGTAAGATTTCAGAAATACTATGAAGAAGGGAGTTGCTGATGGCAAATGAGTACTTGGAAGTACTTTCAGATGTGTTTGTTGTTATTACTGAGAAGAACATCATGGCTGAAAAATCTTACATTTGGAAACTTTTTGTCATATTGACAAGCCATTATTTGGAACTTGCCTAACATCTTTGCTGCCCACTTTACTGCCAGCCTTTTGTGCAATGTATAGTTGGCTTATCTTTTGTAAAAATTGTTCCATGTGTAACACTTTTCTTATTTCTTCAATGAACGCTTTTTTTTTTTTTTTTTTAATTTTAAAAAAGAAAATCCAGCCTATTCGAGCCAAGGAAGGGTAGTGGGCAAAAAAACAGGAATTGCTGAGGAAAGAAGGACTTTTCTTTTAAGTAATATGCTGTTTCTAGGGACCACAAGGCTGTTGGAAGACGACCTTTTGACAAGATGGCTACTCTTCTTGCCTATCTGGGTCCTCCTGAGCACAAACCCGTGGCAGATACCCATTGGTCCAGTTTAAATCTCACTAGTTCCAAATTTGAGGAATTTATGACAAGGTAACGAGACTATCGTGGCGGGGACACACATTGCGGGTTTCTAGGCTTTAGCACATAAGGCAATGTGAGTAGTTATTAAGACTTAAGCTTCCATTTTGAAGGGCAGTTTAAAAAGCTGGGTCTACATATACCTTCTAGGTTTTTGAGTGGATTTTAATTTCAAAAGTTAAATTGAGAACCGGAGATGGCAGTAACATCTGTGATGTAGCAAAGGTTCAATGTGTGAACTTAATATTTTTGTTTAAAGATACAAATAAAGAGGGTTTGGGATTTTTTAAATTTTTTTTTTTTGAAAGGCAGTTCTGAGAAGTTGATGTGAATGTACTGCTTTTTAGGCATCAGGTACATGAAAAAGAGGAGTTCAAAGCACTGAAAACATTAAATATTTTCTACCAAGCTGGGACATCAAAAGCTGGCAATCCTGTTTTCTACTACATTGCTCGGCGGTAAGGAATCTTTCACCTTCCCTGTCTGAAATAGTCATGTAAAATCAAAAGTATCAATTGTATATAAGAAAGGGACACCAACTTTGTAAGAAGCAAGAATCTGATAATAGCCTATTTGTCAAATTTTGGTGACAGCATTTTTTAATTGAGTTGTTTCCTAAATCAGAACTGTCATAGTTTTTTTCCACCTGGGAGTATGTGAGTATCAGTGGAAAAATACCTAAAATTTTAAATACATTTTATTAATTTCTCATTGTCTCAAGTAAACTACACCTACACCACATTACTGTTAACCCCTTACCAATGATTTTAGCATCTTCATTTTCTGAAGTATAAAATGAGTAACAAGCTGAAACATGGGATAACATTTCTCAAAATGGTCCCTGTATCCCATTTTAAAGAGTAATACAAGCATTTAGAAGTTTCACACATAGTCAAGACCATGATGTTTCTTCAGTTTCACCATGATGTTATAATTGACAGTAATAGCATGTTTTTGGAAATGATTGAGATCTGTGGAAATACCACTGAAGTAATAAGAAAAGCAGATGTTGACGTGTGAACTCTGCAAAAGACTCTGCTTTTCCAATAAGGCAAAATTTTGAAAGTTTTAAGTCTTCCCTACTCTGGAAGATAATGATTCATAACAGTGAGTAACATATGCTGCAGTATTGAAGAATTTGGGAAGAATATCCCGAGATCAGTAGCAGTCAGTTTATGGTCAAATAAGTCACAATTCTCTCTCTTTAAAAACAAACAAGCAAACAAAGCCCCCTAGTTTTAAATTAATGTTTTCAGTCGTAAAGCTGCAACTAGAGTAAGAATATAACTGAAACTTGATATTCTAGTTATTAAGTGACTGCACTATGAAATTCATGGAGGACAGCGTGTTCAAAACAGTTTCCATAGTAATTAAGCTCATTACTAAAGTCATTCTTAGCCTTTTGAAGAAAAGGAGAATCATTGTGCTTGCAACCAAGTGCAATCAAAGACAGAACTGTAAAGATACCGTTAGATAAGATTTTCTCTGTGCTGTGGTGTTGGTGCCTTTGCTTTTGGTAATGGTGTTGCTGGTGGGGTGTGGGCTGGCAGCAGCCAGACCGCTGGTTTTGGCACCGGCGGGGTGCTGCGTGATGGTGTTGCCGAGGTCTGTGAAGTTCTCACCAGCACTGATTGTGGTAGTGAGAGTCCTGATGTCAGTGTGGCACTTACGGACGCTGGCAGATCCTGTATGGATGTTCGTGATCGAATTGCTGCCGATGCATTTTGTGCCAGTGGGGCTCTTGGTTTTGCTTCTGCTGCTATTATTGCTGATACGGGTTTTGCTGGTGGTAGCTGAGTTCACGCTAGTGGAGCTGCCTGTGGCCCCGGTGCTGGTAGAGTTTGTGTGGTTGCTTTGGCTCTTCCTGGTGCTTCTCTTGCTGGTGGGGTGCTTGTTTGTGATGCCAGTGGGGTGGCTGCTGCACCACTGGGGTGCTTGCTTGTTAGTACCCTTGCTGCTGATGTGCGTCTGTGTGGCATGACTAGGAATGGTTGTGGTCCCTGGGGAGCTCTTGCTTCAGCTGCTTGTTGGGGTGAGGCTGGGAAAGAGAGCTTTTGATGGTGGTGCCAGTGTTCCTGTCCGTGGTGTGCTCCTTGCTGGTAGTGGCACTGCTACTCCTGGGGGCAATGGTGGCAGTTTCATCGACGGTGCTGCTTCTGGCAAAAAGTATTGTTGTGATCTGAGGAGATGTCATCAGTGGTGAACCTTCTGCAGAGCCCTTGAGTTCATGTAGGCACATGAAAATAAGCAGAGGAAACCACTTCTTTAGCAGTATCTTCTGTTGGCATTCAACAATTTAAATAAATAGTCAGTATACGTTTGCAGTCAAGGCATTCTTCGAATTTACATACTTCTAATGAAAATCATACCTAACAGGCATGTGAAGTTTTTTTCAGTTGATTTTATTAATTCTTACAGGTTTTCATTGTTTTCAGTAGTGCTTTTTGCTGTATAGATTGAATTACAAACTTGACTTTCCTAGAAAATCTGTGCTCTGTTATACCATGTGACTTTTGTCATTTCCCCTCAGACGTTTTCAGAATTTCCAAATTTTTCAGTAAGGAACAATTTTAATGACTAGAAGATTTTACTGTTTTACCACTGGATAATAAACATACTTTATTCTGAATTCAGGCTGGAGGCTAAAATAATGAGCAAGCTTTGAAGAACCTTTCCAAATATAACCTCTAACTTGGTAGTTGAATTCTGCTACTTAAATATGGTTTCCTAGCCAGGATGCAAGTAGAGATCCAACAAATGAATATATCTGTTCACATTTCTTTTGTTATGTTTTTGATTTTCAGAGCAACAAACAAACAAAACTTCTGTTCAGTATCAATGTGGAAGGTAAAATAAATTTCAAAACTGTTTCCTTTTTCTGGAATCTTGTACAGGCATGCCAAAGGGTTTTTTCTTGCTTTTAAAAAACCAACACGAAACACTTGCTTTCAGGCTGGTAATGCAGGGAGGAAATGCTTACATTCTCTTAAATTTGTTGCTGTGAAAGTTCTCAAACGCTTGCTTCACTGCTAGCTCTTAGGAAGACTTTGTGTAAGGCAATCTAAAGGTGGAAAAAAAAAAAAAAAGACAGTGTAATATGGCTGGTACCATTTGGCGATAACATTGGTGTGAATGAGTAAAGTGTCCATGCTTTTTGTCAGTTCTACAGCTGATGAATCTATAAGCGCATGCTAATCAAAGGAATACTAAATAACCCAAAGTAAGTCTCATTACATAGAAGTTGATAAGAAAAGAAAATTTATCTGAACTTTTTTCCCAGTGATTTATAGCTCTGAAATAGAATCTGTGTGAGAGAACATTTGTATAAGTCAGCCTTTAGCTTTCCCTTCCTTTTGCTGAGGAAATTGCCTTCCTTTACCTTGACCCCCTTTCTGCATTTTCAACACCCTTGACTATTTGGATGGAGTGGAAGAAAACAAGATGAGTAGTACCGCTTATCTTCTGTCCTAATTTTCTGTCTTCAAAAGCTGTACCGCGCTTCTCTGCTCTCTTTAAGGTCTTTGAGTCACCTTTGAGCCTGTTGTGTGGGCCTTTATAAAATCTTCTACGAAACTTTACTTTGCAGTATAAATGGCCATGTGAGTTTCTAACAGTAGTTAACTGGTATTAAATTAGGTTATTGTGTGTATCTCACATTTTACAACAAAATGGTTGAGAAGAGGGATAGCTTCTGGAAATTTTTCTTTTTGGGATATTAGCTATCGTTGTTGAGACAAAACCAAAATAATTGTGTTTTCAGTGAAACATGTATCTGCATATCTAGCATCTAATGCTGTTTTCTGCTTTTCAGAAAGCAATGAACAGCATGTGACTTGTGGAGTGACTTTACTGGGATATCTGAATGTTCCGTGTAATTCTGCACTAGGAACAGATTTATTGGCTCTTTCAGTTTGAGCATTGCATTTATGGTAGGCAGTAGAAAAAACGTTAGTGGTGGCTTAAAGATTCAAAGGGAATACAGAGTTGACAGTAAAGTGAGTGTATACAGTGCTGAAACTGAAATTAGTTTGCCTGTTTTCTGTTTGTTTAGAAGTTCATTTTTTCCTAGAGATTCCTGACACTAAATCTGCACACAAAGTTTCAAAAGTTTAACTAAGGACATATTTTTAAATGCTGTATTGTGTAGGGGACTAACTCATTGTGCATACTTAAAATTACATATCCTTGGGTTATGATTTTTGCTAAAGTTGATTGCTGCATAGGCTTAAAAAAGGATATGTACTCATGAACAGCATGTATTGGCTTAAATAAATGTTTTTTAAAAAGCATGCTGATTGTTTAGACAACATAACCTTATGCAGTTGAATGTCAGTAAATTTTTGAAGAATATATAATGTATTATGTTCCAGACCCCTTCTAAACTAGTTGTATTGCTGTCACAAGAAAAGACTGAAAATTTGGGAATAAAAATGGATGTTTGGAAACTCAATTTTTCTCCCAGTTGTTGTGTTTATTCACTGTTGTAATGGAGTAAGATTGAAAAGTTGTCAGACTCTTGCAAATTAGACTGTTGTAATGGAGTAAGATTGAAAAGTTGTCAGACTCTTGTAAATTAGAGGGATCAGCTGGAGTCATTTGATCTGCCTGCTCCCACCTGCATTTCCCTTCCTCCCCTCAATTCCATCAAAGTGATTTCAGAAACTTATCTGAGACTCATGCAAGTGTATGTCACAAGGTGAAATATCCTCTCCAGGATTTAAAAAAAAAAAAAGTAGAATATGTACTTTCAGGAATACTTCAACTTTTAAGATGCCTAATCCTTTTCTAAGGCAAACACTGGAGTGGTGGTGGTGTTCCCCCCACATCTTTCAGGGGTTATGTTGAATGTATGACAGCAAAAGTATTAATGTATTAATATTGAAAGTGCTGCTATAACCTTGCATGATTAATTTTAGTATGAGTGAACCTGTTTAAATGAGATGTCTTTTCCGTGTCTTCAGGTGGGATGTATAGTGGACACAAGTAGATACTTGCTGGGAACTTGGAATGCTTGCTAGCTTAATTCAGGGGAGGAGGATGGTATTCCAGTGTCTGCTTCAGTAAGTGTGGTGTCTTTTGCCTGCTCAACAGAGGGACTTAGTTGCAGTGTCACGAGAAGAGGGATGTTGGCTAGTTCTTTTCAGAAGTAAACAGGGTTTTTTCATTCTGACCTGGATTGTTTTCCTTCGTAAGCCACTTAGACAACAGCATTAGGAAGCCTTATGGGAAGGGATTATTGGAAGCGTCTGTGCTGAAGTGAGCCCACGTGCTCTTGGCAGAGGCATTCAGCGTGGAGGGGCCGTTGCTGCTGTAAGGAGGACTGTGCTGTCGGTAGGCCGGGGGCCAGTGCCATCGCAGGGGCACACACCCGCTCCTGCGGGGACCGGAGCTAACAGTTCATGAACCTCCTGGTTTGGTTTTTTTGGGTTTTTTTTTCTTTAAAGCAAGATCCCAGATGTTTAAGTCCCTTCCATACACAGAGTTAGAAGAGAAGGTAGTCTCTTGAATTCTCTTTAAAAAATTCTCTGTGTTTGCTTGCCACGTTTTTCTCCTCCAGTTTTTTCCATCAGACGCTGTCTTATTTCATGTCAAGTAAAATGCAATGCCTACCTTGTTACCCCGTCCTGCTCAGGCCAGAAATTAGGCATACAAATGTCAAAAATAGCAATAACTTGTCTTCAAAAAGTTTACTGTGATCAAGCTGGCAGTGATCCAGGGCATCCTTTTGTGTTCTGTGAAGACTTGACACGTGGTGTGTTTTCTTCATTTGCAGAGCAAGAAATGGTTATTTCATTTGTAAAGAAAGAATTTCTGGAGATAAATTGATACAAAAGGGTGCAACACATGCTTGCTAGGCCTAGATCACTTACCTACCTATTCTTTAAAAAGAAAAAAATAAAATTATCCACAGCTGGCTAACTTAATAGCAGCATTGTATCTGTAATGAACTTAACAGGCACAGTGGCTATGGCTTACTACTGAGTTGACATGGAAGTGATCTTAGCAAAAATATGTTGTTGTTTAAATGCTACAAACTATCTCAGTATTTTGAGCTGAGGTGTGTGAGCTGTTTATATAGAAATCTGTTGTAAATGAAAATGACCTACTGGTTATTTTGTGCTTATTTCAGTATTTGAAACCTTGACATTTTACTGTTAGCTGGTCCACGGGGCAGTGATATTTTAAGTGTGCTGTTAGAATGTTGGTGAGTAGACAGAAAGTTAATATTGGTGCATGTTTTTACAGGCATTTGGAGAGGTATTACAATATATAATAGTCCGGTCCCTTCAGCACTGCGTGGTTTGCATCTCAAATTCTGTGCAGCGGAGTACCTGAAAAGGAGGTGGGAGAGAGCTTAAGCCTGAAGGAGTTGCTCAAAATTCTTTCTTGTTTACTGAGGATGGATAGGTTAAAGTTAACGTACCATATCTGTGTAAGATACCTGTAAATATTTCTTGGGTCCACATATGGTTAGAAAATACATAATTCCCACACAGCCAAACACTGATATCGGCAGAAGGGCTGGGGAATTGATTAACGATCCTTGGAACTTGATTATACACATCCAAGAATCTCAAGCTGGTGACATGTTTACAAAAATATATAATCGCACATTGAAATGAGCTACAGTATCGTTCACTTTTAAGTATATGTACTACTTGCCACTTGTCATGAGTGAAGCATACTGTAAGCTA
Organism: Scopus umbretta; assembly: GCA_013400535.1. Taxonomy (NCBI): domain Eukaryota; kingdom Metazoa; phylum Chordata; class Aves; order Pelecaniformes; family Scopidae; genus Scopus; species Scopus umbretta. The sequence goes on along the minus strand of VZTL01044103.1, from coordinate 45,379 downwards.
AAAGAATAGTGATGATAACTGTTCATTATGGGGCTGAATTCTGCAGAATATCTAATCAAGTGCAGGTGAATCTGCTTTTCATAATTATGCGTAAGGCCTATTGATATGAACGATGAGATTTTATGACCAGTATCTTCCTGCCCTTTACTTGCAAATAATTCAACTTTATCTGCTTGCTTCCTTGTCTGAGAAAGTATAATCAATAGCATCATTAAATACTGATTGTGATTTGGGTATGCGATATTCCCTGGAAAAAAGTGCCAGCTCAGTGGGTGACTATTTGTACACAGATGTTTGAGAGTAAACCTTTCCAAGTCTGGACAAGCCACTAATAGGCCCTAATAAAGCTAGTATAAAAATAGTAAAGGAGGTTGCCATTTGTTTATCGTGTCAGTAGCTACTGAGTGTAATCATAGTAATCACAGTGTTGTTCTGTTCTGGATGGATATTGAAATTTGGCTGTGGAACATGTCCACAAGAGAATTTGCCTGTTGAGACAATAGATGCAAAAGTTGAAAAAGGAGAACATTAAATAGAAAGCACTGCAAAGTACTTTTTAATTATCGGCTTACTAGTAGCTGATCACACACTAAGATAACACAGCTTTAGGGGGGAAAAAAAAAAGTATACAAATATTTCATCTTCTGACTTACACAAAATAAGTTATGTCACTTTAATCTTTCTGAACCTTCTTGTATTAACTAGTAGCTGTTCGGGCAGTATGAAATTCCTAGAATGGGAACTTTTTGGTTCTGTGTATCTCACTACTATCTATATAATTCTGTTTACATCGCTATGAAACTATAACCTATAATAGAATACCTATTCTGTGTGTAACTCTGCATTTTCAGTTGTTTTAGCTGGCAAAGTAGTATGGATAGCCATGACCTTCAATTTAGTAACGGATGCTTAAGGATTGATGAATTCAGCAGAAAGAAGTGGATGACTAAAAATAAAGCTTGAACATCAGGCAATAGTGGAAGTGAATCCTTTTTCATAACTGGCCATCTGAAAGGTGTTTGGAGGCAAGCGTTTGTGAAAGTTTGCCGTGGTGTTTTTCTAGTAGTCCTTGTGGTGTTGGGTTGACGGTTGGTCTAGATGATCTGAGGTCTTTTCCAACCTTAATGATTCTGTGATTCTAGGATTCCAGTGCTGCTTTCTGATCTGTGTGCCCTACCCAGCTGTTGGGTTCAGCGGTCAGCAAACTGCTGCTGGGTTGTGCTCTTGGGGTGAAACGAGACTAGAAATACAAATGGGCTCCAGAGTGGCCTCTGATCTCTTGCAGATCTACTGTTCCTCAGTCTGATAAGACTGGAGATGATTTCCCTAGTTTTGTGATACTGAACTCAAAAGAAATTCTGAACTTTAATCATTGAGTGAGTTACCCAGCAGTTTAACAATCTGAAAAGTTGTCTTCAATAAAATAGCTTTATAAAGGGATTTGGGAATGAACAGAAACTTCAGTTCCTCAAAGGAGGATGAAAAATCACTGCTAAACCATAGCGATCATGGTACAAGTCAGATATGCGTTCCTGCGTTGCATAAAGGGGTGATAAGGAGCAGATTTCTATACATTTTATCCAGGTGCAGGACACTTAATGAAAGTATTGTTATGCTTTGACATAAGCCTTGCTACTAGGTGGAATATTGCTTGCCTTTACCTCCATTTTTATTGCTTGCTTTTTCTTAGCAGCTGTGTAATTCTTCAGTTTTTCTCCATGAGGCTGCCTTTTCAAACCTAGCAGCTGGGGCTTTGCTCTGGAACGATGCTCTGACATCTTTTCTACTAACAGGGATGTGGCTAAGTGGTGCTTATTTGGGGTGTTTGTCTTGTGGTTCTGAGCCAGATGTCATTTTTTAAGGTGTGAACTGTAAAAAAATTGTTTAGATTGGAGCTGCCAGGATGTTTGAGGGCTTAGAGCAGGCTGGGTTGGTTTGGGGTTTTTTTGGTGTTGTTTTTTTTTTTTAGTAGTTTGAGATCTTGTTGCTAGGGCATTGTTGAGTCATTTTACTGATATATCTGTAGCAGTTTATATCCTTCTTGTGCTGTGAAATTTAATTCCTTCTGTCATTTTTCTTCACATTTTGTTTCCTGGGCAACAACCTGACTTCTGAAGCCAGCGCTCTTCTGTTTTTAATCCCTACACTGTTACTGAAATGATCAATAAATCAATAAATATTGATCCTGAAGTACTGCCAGTAAGTTTTAAAGCTGATCCCAAACTAATTAATAGGAATACAAACCTCTGAATTATTGCTTCAGACCACAGCTATCCCTACAGCAATTTTAACCTTTCAAAAGCAAGCATATTGCTATTACAAGGTATGCTAGATGTTTTTTGGGTATTTTGAATATTGTCCTGAAACGCTAAATGGTCATTTTGGAGAAAAGAATTTCCCTGAGAACGCATTATTCTGCATTCGTCATGGACTGAATGACCAGCATGTTTCAAACAGCACAAACCGATGCTGTCGTGCTCACATCCATGCCTATCAGTTTTATTTCAATTTGACTGCCCTGTTGCCAAGCAACAAGTGCACAACTCCCACATTTGCCTGCCTACTCACTGCACTGTTATCAACTAATTTGTATTCCAGAAAAATACAAGGAAACCTAAATTTCAGTCTGCTTTATTGAAGGCAGTCTGACTTAAGAAGCCCTCTTGCTTGTACCTAGCACAGGCAAGGTTTGGGTAGGGAGCATAGCCCTAGAACTTGGGAATGCCATCTTCCTTTCATACCCATCTGCAATTTTTTTGTATCCTAGCTTCCCAATCTTGCACATGTATTTGGAAAACCCTACGCCCCCATTTCCACTGCCAGGCTTTTTATCAGCATGTTTAAGACGTTGAAGCCTGGGTAGCAAGTCATTCAGTGAGGGGACTTGCCGTTTGCCCCAAACAACGTCTGGAAAACAGTATTTTTAATTGAGTTGCTGTTCACTGAATAGTCTCATTAGAGGTGAAACATTCTCAGAGCATTTAAAGTTGATTCCGTCCAGTAGAATTTGGTGTCCCATATTGAATTGTTCAGCAAAGATATGTTTGGTATTTCATGTAATTTCCTCAACTCAATGTAGTTTAGTCATAGCACCTCATTTTGCCATCTCTGTCCTACCTTGCAAGTTAAGCTGCTTTAAACTGTGTGGGATGAAACCGCATGAATGAGCTAACTCTAGGAGATACCTAGTTCTGAACATAAGTAGGTTGATAATGGTTTACAGTCAGTCAGTACTTAGCAACTACATGGACTGTCCAAAGAGAGCAGCAGGCAGTAACTTTTTTTTTAATATTGATCCTAGTTAGTGGAATTTATCAGTTCATGTCAGATTAATTAGCCTGGGGAAAATATGTGGAACTTGTGCAACTGGGCAACTCTTTCAGACTGCTGGTAGCCACTTTATATAATGAGGCGCTTCTGCTGGCCATTGAAGGTACCATGCACGTATTGCTTACGGTCTAGGTGTCTAAACTTCGACTTGGATAACTTGTTCTGGCCTACTTAAAATGTATATGAAATGTCAGTCTCTGATTTTGTTTTGTTTGGGTTTTTTAAAATTATTCAATTTAAGTTTTCTGCCCTATTAAACATGGAGAGTCTTTTTTTGAGAGGTAGAAAGAGCTACCTTTTTCTAGTGGATAGAGGTATGCCTTAAGTGTTTGCAAGTTCTAAAGGGTGGGAAGGGGAAGGGTAGACCCTACGTTAATATCATCTCATCAGCTTATTAATAAACAATATTAGGGATACATCAGTATCAAAATAATATAATTTTATTTAACCGTAACTTTCCCCCATAAGACATGAAGATTGTGCCAAATGTCTGCTTCAAATGGGTTTCTATAATGAAATATTGTCTATTCAGTGATACTACTGTGCTTATTTGAAAAGAAGCGCTGTCACTAATTCAGTTCAATAGAAACGTAACTTTATTTTTACTTAAATGCCAATGAAATAACTGTACAAATTCATTGTGTAACATTTACTGTTAGAAATTAAAACACATTTCTGGTTATAGAAATACTGTTCACAATTGGAAAGTTGTGATTTCTCTGATACCAGTAGTTGTAAATGGTCTACAGCCCTCATTGACACCTAGGAGAAATAGGTAGAGGACTCCAGTCTCAGTAGTGAGGTTTTCTGGGTTTTGCAGCACCTTCATGCTACAATAACTGGAAATTAAATGGCCTGAAATGAATGGAAAACATTGTATAAAGATTTGTAATATTAAGTGAATAATACTTTTCAATGAACTTGTTCTTCAGTTTTCATTTCATGCTGTTTGCAGAACTTCATCTGTAGTATATCGAGTACCTTTGCCACATAATTTAAATTATTTTCCTAGAGTGGACAGAACCATGCGTGCAACTATTTCTACTCACTGATGGTGCAGATGTCAAGGAGAATAGCATTCATGCTCATCCTTATAAAGCAAGGATTTGGGCATGTTCAATGCCATGGACTGCATTAATTTTGTTTTAAGTCACAAGATTCAAGGATTGTTTCAATGACAGCTTGACAACTAATTGCTTACTTGATCTGTTATGTAACTTGCATTAGAAATTGGATGATATTTCATTTTACTGATCAGAAAGTAGCAGTTTGATACAGGCTGATTTGTGATATTCTTTTAAGCATAGTATATTAACATTTCAGGTTTTTGATGTCACTTGAAATAAGGTTACAGAATTCAATTTCATTAATTTGTGTAGATAACTCCTTGTTTTTGTAGAGTGTCATGGCATTGAACATCGTGTGTTTTCCTCTACTTTTTATCTTTTTTTTTTTTAATATGGAGAGTGAGAAATAACTTGCCTGCAGTCTCTAAGTCAAGACATAGCAAAAAGAGATATCGGCCCCTACCACTTGTCCCATGCTGAAGTTGGACCATGTTGCCTTCTCAGTTTACACCCTCTTAGTAGACATCATGGCACTGTCATATTTAATTCCTAAATTCAAAACTGTTGTTCTTCGTATTTAAAATATCCTAATACATATGAAGCAAACATAGATATACATGCTAGCAGTTTTTCTCAGGAATAGCTTCTGATTAGTGAAACAGCTACATTTAGTTCCTTTATTTTTTCCCTTCCTTTTGCGTGTCGTCATAACTTACAAAGAATCTGTGCTGCTATATTACAAGAATTGCTCACTGGCAAGTCAAGCAAGACAATGCACATATGATACAGGCCTTCTATTTTTTTTTTTCCAGTTGTTTAATGACAAAAATCATACATAAAATCAGTACTTAAAATTCTGATGTTTTATTCTGTGCAAGTAAAATTAAAAATTTAAATACAAAATAAGCACATTTTTAAAAACAAAATCATAGGTTAGTTTTACTCAATTAAGACATATTAAAATAAGTAGCAGCTTAGTATCAAGACGTTAGTGTGCACTTCTTTAATTACGAACTGTTATTTTCTTTAGATCAGAGTCAGAACTTCGAATTTCTTGTATTTTGATTCATTGTTTGACCTGGATGTCTTCACTCCAGCAGTAATTTTCACGAGATACAAGCCCTTAGCCGATAAAAATTGCCACTGCGTTAAGCATTACAACATAAACCAAATATAGCTCACAGATACTTGCTTTGGAGGGCACGTGAGTATTCAAAACATTTGTAGTGGATTCCTCCTTCCTTAAGGTAGCAGTTGTGCTTTGAGGCATTTTGGAGTAGTTTGTTGGCATTCCACTGGTGATACTTAAAGTCATAGGAGTGGTGAATGATCCTGTTGAACGAGTCAGGCTTGAGTTCAGCTCGGTTGAATCTTTGATGTAGATTGTGTGTGTGGCTGCTGCTTCTTGAGAACTAACCTGCCCAGTTGTCAGATCTTCTGGATAGAGGAGTAGGGGTCGGTCTGTGCTCGTAAACAGTACAGTTTGGCTTAAGGTCGCCAGGGTAGCAGCTTCCTTAGCTTTAAATTGTTTATGCATTTTTGTCATTTTGGTTGCTTCAGTTGCCACTGGAGAAGTAGCTTTGTCTGCTGCCTTCATTCCTTTAATCATGAGGCTAGAGTCTGTAACTGTGGGAGCTGCTGAAGTTGGTGTGGCATTCAGCCAAAGCCCGGACTGGTTAGCACAGGGAGCCCCTATAACGCTGGCAGCTGTTCCCTGCACCCATTTAAGCAAATACGGGATATTTTGTTCATCCTTGCAGGACCATGGGTTGTTGTATAGTGTGACTACTTGCAGCTGAAAGAGCTGGTCAAAAGCTTTGTCAGGAATGTATGTGAACTTGTTGTTGTGCAGGTAGAGGCTTGTAAGGTGTTGTAGTCTCACCAGTGTTCCTGGAAGTATCTGGGACAAGAAGTTATTGGATAGATCCACAGTCTCTATGTTGTAGGGCATATTGGTTGGAACTGTCCAAAGTTTGTTGCTACTGAGATTGAGCAGCTTGAGACTGCTCAGTGTGTTGTTGATCAGAACAGCTCTTTCCACCATATTCCTGGAAACATCGAGCACTTTAAGATTCCACTGGTAAGCTGTATCAAGTTTCTGAAGAACTTTAATGTTGTTGTTCATGGCATATAGTTCCCATAAGGACTTGGGCAGATGAGCAGGAACATTCTTGAGCCAATTATTTGAAATATCAAGGGTCCTCAAATTGGTGAATCTCGTTAGCTGATGATCGAGATCTACGAACTGGTTAAAGGACAGATTTAAATATGTAATGTTGTCTTGAAGTCCATGTGGCAGCATAGTTAAGTTTCTGCCTGAACAGTCCACGTTCCTGTCATTTCCTGAGCATGTACAGTTAGGAGGACAGATACCCAAACCAGTGGGTATGAAAAACAGAAGGACCAGCAGACAGGTAGATGTATTCAATATCTGGTATTCCATTGTTGCCTGGAAATAAATATACCAAAATGACACCCTTTAAATCCATGTAATATATTTTATTTCTTTATAAGGGTTGTCTTTGCAATGACCACTTGCAGGAGAAATTAAGTAAAAATATCAATAAACCCCTTTGTGGCATGGTCCTTTTTAGAATTGTTCAAGAGAGACTTTACAAAGCATCCCTTCATAGACTGTCATGTTGTCTGGCAGAATGAGACTTGTTTTTTCATCTCCCTTTCCCCCTCAAGCTCAAATGAGGGCTTTCTTCCGAAAATGCAAGTCTCTTCCAAATGTTATACAATGTCTGCTTCTTGTTTTTAGTGATTTCAAGCCTATATTATGTTTGGGATAATGTGTTCTTTTATACAGGATGAAAAAATGGCTGTCAACTGGATCTGCTTTACAAATCTCTGCAGCAATGTAGCAGTCCCCCCCATACATGCATGCTCTTTGCTTAAGTAGAATTGGTTAAAATACATCTTAAATTGTTAGGAATTTAGTTTGAAATCCAAATTCCATGTTCATGCTAACATGCACATTGTTATTTTTCCTTATTATAGTGTTAATTACATTCTCAAAGCTGGTAACACATGTTTGAAAGCTGAATTAGTGTTAGTAAGAAATCTCTGACACTGCAGCAAATTTCTGGTGCAAGCATTTGTCATCAACTAATAATTTCGTTCTTATTTCTGTCTCTAATTTTGTAGTAGGTTTTTGTGATTAAAAACAAAAAACACAAACTTACCGTAATCTCTTCTGCAATATCAGCACATCGTTTCCGTGAAAGATGTAAGCTTAGAGGTCGTCTTGTTCTAGAGAGTAGCTACAGTTGCTGTCTGTGGATTGTGCTTGCCTCTTCAGCTGCATCGTATTGCTGCTAGCTGGGGCTCTGCAACCACCTGATCTGCACTACATTGGAGGACTGCAGAGCTGTCGTTGGTGCTGACTCAAATTTATTGCAAAGCGAGCATGTTCAATAAAATAGTTGGGGTTTTTTTATAATTTGAACCAGTTATCTTCTCTATATCGATATTTTTATGCTATGTTAATGCATCAAAACATAACATGTGAGATTGCCTGCATAAACAGCACTGAGTGGCATTTCTGTAGGCTCTTTTAGCTTAAGCTATGATTCCACTTAAATGTTCCTATTTAAAAAGTCACATTAAGTTGTGTTCTTTTTTACCTTAGATTAATCTCTTCTCCTGTAATAAAGGTTAACCTTAATTTAGACTTCCTATCTTAAGCTTTTTTTAAGCTACACTGCCAGAATATCTCTTCAGAATTTTAAAATGTTCAGTTTTCTACTCCTCAGATCAGGCTATCACTGTATTGTCAGGTATAATGTAGCTCAGCTTGTAGGATTTTACAGATTTCTATAGGAAATCTGTATCTGAATTTCTCCAAACAATACGGTTCAGAGTGGATCTAGTTTATAATGCTGTTAATTTTAACATGGTGTAATGCAACAAGCCTTGAAAAAAACCTTTGCGGAATTAGAGTGCTATTCTTGGGCATACACGATCATACAGATTATATAAACGGTAAGGAAAAATTGTAAATATCTTTTCCTATGTCCATGGTATGCACAGTAGCCTAGAATTGCATTTGCATAACTTATGACTTCAGTTTTTGGTGGTAATTTAAAGATTTTGAAGTTTGTAATATGTGCAACTGTGTGCTCAGTGCAACATCCGCAAGTATGTTCCCTCACCAGGCAAACTCAAAACTACAAACTCTCTGCCATTTTGCAGAGATGTCATGGAAAGCTAGCTTCAGCATCTAGCAGCTTCTTTTTATAAATCTAAGCATTCAATGCTGGTAAAAAAAATTAAGATAAATTTAATTCACCTCTGAGACCACCCCTCTGTACTTCCCACCAAAAAGTTAGCTTATGAAAATGCATGGGTTTAGACAGGACGGTGAGCTTTGCTTGCAGTCAGGGCCCAGAAGCGAACCGGTAAAACACGTAGTCACCTTGAGTTAAAAGGAATCTGGCATCCACGCAACACTAAATTAATTTTTAAAGTTTATATGAATAATACTGAATGCATTCTGAAAATACTGCTTCAGGGGAAGAAATCAGTGAATGTGCACAACTGTTTCTGCTAATCATTTGCCTGGGTCTTCTGCAAACTGCTTCTGTTCTATCCATAAAAATCAAAAGTATCTAGGTAAAAGAAAGCCTTTTTGTACTTGTTCTTCAAGCATTTGAGCCATTTCAGCTTTTTAGTGACTGCTATATTAACTGTTTACTCTCCCTGTTGTCTACTTTACTGAACAACCGTGTGAAGTGACTGGAGGTTTTACACTAGTAAACTTTGTGGCTGTATTTGATCTAAAGGAAATCTCCTTGCTATTAGTAAAGAACAACAGATGGCTGTCAGGAGGACTTCTTTCGGATACCTGTAGTCCATCGTTGCCAAGTTGTTACCCAGTCATCTGCAGAAAATGGGCCTTTGTATGAAAGACCCTATGTGTGCATGTCGAGGCATTTAGACTTTGTTTTGAATTCGAAGCTTTGTATCTAAGCAAATACGCTGTTGTGCTTTAAGTGACCAAAACATCTTTGAATTAGAAACCTTTATTGGAATTAACTGGAATTCATTGCATTCGCTTATACAGCCTAGTAGAACAAACAATTTTCAGAAGCTCTGAGTACCTCTAAAGCTGTACCGTTTCTTGAAAGCTCCGTGTCTGTGTGTAAGTTACATGTATGTATATCCTGACACATAAAGGCATGCATACTCTGTTTTCTGTAGTCTCCAAAGTCTGGAATTGCTAGTTACAGATAACTAGTGGGCACAATCCATATTGTATTTTGAAATTACTTGCTTTGTTCCATTTTGTGAAAGCTGAAGTTAAGAAACAGTGGGGAAGTGCCCGTGCTGTGGTCTCACTGTTCCTGCCTGCGTCAACTTCTCCTTTTTTCAGTTATTTGAAGAATACTTCATTTAAGAAAAATGTGAAGTATGCTGGAAATGAATCTTGGGAGTCTACAAAGGGAGTTCTGGCTGGGGCAGCGGTTCATGATTCTCTTGAATAAGTGGCTCGGGTGGCGGGGGCAGTTGTTCCTCCGTTTCTGAGTGAAATTCCTGGTACTGGCTGAGATCTGAACTGTGATCCTGCGTTGGTTCCCTGAGCCAGTCCGGTGGAGGTGGCAGGTCTGGGGGTTCCGGTAAAGCCTCCGGGTGAGGGCAGGAGTCGTGTACACAGCTTGCTGCTTCTGAGGTGGGAGCCGGCAAGGCATCTGTGTTGGAAACTGAAATATGGGCTACAGAGCACTCTGCTACTGGTGGAGGCAACGGGCTGTTTTCATTCCTGGTGGTGCAGTTGGACAGTTTCTCTGAGGCAGTGGGATCATTCTGTAAGTTTGTGTCTTGTTTCAATTTCCAAGGCAACATAAATAAAACTGATGAACGTTTGGTAGCCTGCTCAGAGTCCATAAAGACATCTGGTGTGTCTCCATCTGCAAATGGAGAACGACCTGCCCAATTTGAATCAACTAGAACTGGCCTCTTGCAGCATTTCCACAGAAGAATTATAATAATAGCCATTATCATACTAATCAAAATGATGCCAATTATCAGTGCTGCTATCCAGCTTCCATTGCTAGGTTCTGCGTATGCTTTGGGGAGCTCAGGTGCTGTCATAACAGTCAGCGCTCTTCCAGATTTGTGTGAACTGGGCCCGGTTGCTTGCAGTCGGTACGGAGGAGGTTTGTCTTCTGTTGGACTCCTGATACTGGTGTATGCATTTCTTTTATTCACAGAAACGTTTTGAGGTATTGCTATAGAAAGTGATTTCCAGATTTCTCCATAGAAGAGAAACAGTATTACTTGGTTGCTGGCCATTTTCCTGCAGCCTCTTTCAGTATGTCCTCTCCTATAGCAGGAATGAAATAGAACGTATTAACCTGAAAACGGCGTTTGTTGTATAGTTACACTTTACTGACACCGGACAATTTTACGTTAATACTATAGTAGTGGGAATAATATTAGACTCTATATTTAAAATTTCATGTCTGTTCTCATTTGCATAATCAGGAGGTTTGTTGCTGGGTTTACAAACAACGAGCAGATTTTCAACATTATTGGTCATTCTAATTAAGTGACTTTGAAGAGAATGTCTTGTGTTTTATCCCCTTTTTTCATGTTGTAAGAAAAAGGCATCAGCAGAGAAGTCCTAAGAGTGTTTCAAAATAACATTCATCAGTCATGCAAACAGTTGTGGACCTGGAAAAAAATATGAAACACTCGCAGCAGTATTGACAAACAGGATTGTCACGAGTAAGGAAAACTGTCTTGTTTTGCTGGATATAAGCCGAGACCTAATTAAAAGGCTCTTTACAGTTCTCTTAAACTTTTATTTCCTCTTCTTGCCTCTCTCCAGCATTTAAGGGTAGAGCATAATAATTTTTTTAATGTTTCCGAGTACTGATGCTGTAATGGAATGGCATTCTAAAGTTAAAACTGTTTTTACGAATAAATTCCTGCACGTGGAACACTTTTTGTAATGAAGGAGATTGTGTTAATGTTAAGTTGTTGGCATGAAACAGATTCCTCCCACCCCCCGCCCCGTACTGTTTAGAGTTCAGGTATCTGAATGTCTCCATATGAAACAAATTGTAAAATACATTCATTACACAGTGTTTTTCTATCTGAAGCTACTTTCATGCAATTTGAGCTAATTTATTAGTTGCTATAATGCTAGTCACGTGAAGCTGTTCCTGGGAAATGAGTATGCGTAAATCTTTGTGGGTTTACAAATATGCAAAATTTAAATTTCATATGCAACAGTGTAAACACCTATGAGTAGTAAATTAATGTTTCTTGAGAACATTATGATCTAAACTCTGTAAGGTTTATAACAGGGAAAATGATACAATTTAATTTTCTTTTGCTCCCCTCTTTTCAAAATGTAGTCAAATAATACTTACATGTAGAGTTCTGTGGTAGTTCATAGTAACAACATCAAAGAGCATGTGTTTCAAACCCTAGCACTTTGAAGATGCAGACATTCAACAAGAGCTTTGAATACACCCTGAAGTCGGGACATAGTGCTGTACACCGAGCAGTTCCATTTTAAACCAAATAATACAAATATTAAGCCTTTCCATCTTGAAGTTGAGTCTTACCTGCACGTGGATCTTCCATCAAGCAAGCATGGTCTTACTTTGTTGTTTGAAGCCTTAGGAAGACAGGCTGTGTGCTGAAAGTCAAGCGGTTTAAAATGGCTCATTTCATGTTGAAGTCGGTTTCTGCAGCTAAAGAGGAAGTTTACCAAGACTTGCTGCAGGAAGTGTCAAGAGTAGGGAGATTACACAGTTTCATCTCAGAGTCTGCATGCTTTACAAACTAACTCTTCAGCTCTGTCGGTTTTATAAAACTCAAATAGTTACATGTTTGTGGCTTTTGTCTGGTGTGTGCCTATTATGTAGAAATTCATTAATACTTGTTTGCCTGTCTCTGAAAATAGCTATAGTTACTTCTGTGTGAGTCAAAAATTATGCAGGTTTGGATTGGATTTGAATCTTAACTGATTTAATTTCAGGGGATGGGCTTGGTGTGCTGTCATGATTATTAGTGGAAAAGCAACCTTAGGTTCATTACCGTGACTCATAGAAAGCTAGCTGATCACAGGATGCTGGCTTGCTTACCCACCCTCATTTGTGTAGTTGCACGAAAAGGCAGATAACTACAGATTTCACCCTGCTCCTGCCTCTTACTCGCCATGTTATTTTTCTGTCTGGACAACTTTGGTACCTGCTGCCATCGCTGATGGGGGGCTGTGCTCTCTGAGCATCTGTTTTCCCACTGTCTGTCTTTGTCCATACCAAACTACTCTCTTTTGTCTCCTTGAGCATTTTTGCCTAGAAAGGCTGCCTGGCAAAAAGAAACCCACACGAATGTGTCCTCCCGGCATTTTGCAAGTGTATTCTGCCAGTTCCAAGTAGCTACTGCCAGATCCTTCTGCAGCTTCTTTATCTCCTCCTGCTTTTCCTGTTGTGCCTCTCCTCTGATTGCGCTAGTTCTCTTTTTCAGACTCTCCCTACTCCTACAGCAAACACAAATCCTGATCCCATACTCACGTTATAACTCAAGAGTTTCTTGTCTGATGACTTTCATCTCATCCCCTTTCTCTTCAACCCTCATAGTCTCCACCTGCCTTTTGCCACAGTTCTCACCTCATGGACAGTTCTTTTTCCTTCCCGTTTTTCCTTCCGTTGATGTGATCGTGATTTTTTCCTTTTTTTTGCCTGTTTTTTTCATGACGCTGCTGGTTTACCCCTTTAATCTGCTGCCTACTAACAACTGACTGTGTTCCTGTATGCAGGCTGGCTAACTCTCTTACAGGTTCATTCTCCTGTCTCAGTTCTGTTACCTTCCTCGCTGTGAGCAGTTTTACACCAGGGTAGATTCCCATGTTTGCTATCTCAGATTCTTTTTTTAGTACTTGCACAGCCTCTGCTGTTGCCTCATGTGCTCGTGGTCATTTTGGGGAAGGAGAAGGTAACTGCAATGCCGCATCCCCCAACCCTGCCCTTTAGCTCTCTTTCCATCACCCGTGTGAGATGTTCTCAGTTCATCTCCTCCAAGTACTAGGTTGTCACCACCGATCCATCACAGTTTGCCCTTACTCTTCTGGCCTTTCTTCTCATGTTTTAGAAATGCCTGACATAATCCCCTGTCCTCCCATTCTACTTGTGTGTTGTGTTGCGCCCCTCCCTTTGAGCTCTAAAGTCTGAATATGTGGTTTATGGCAGATTCATTGGAATTTGCCCTGTAGTTGTGGGATTTTTTCTTTTTCCCCATCTCCAGTGAACTTATTTTCTAATGACTCCCAGTTCTGTGCCAAGCTTGCAGACTCCTTCCAACTTTATCTTCCTTACTACACAAACCACCTTTGACACAGGCAGCTGCATTTTTTCTTTTTTTTTTTGAGGTCTTGCGCTCTCTTGGCTTCCATGATACTGTCGTCTTGTTTCTCTGTTGCTTCTTTACCTGCCCTTTCAGATAAGTTTATGGGTGATGTAATGGAAGGTGAATTGGGGATTCAGTCTTACATCCTGATTCTTTCAAACTCATACAACCATTTCTTGTGTCAAAATTGTTTACTACAGATGCACAGGGTGTTTAGAGCTTTGTCATTATGCAGTTTTAGCATTGGAGACCATGGTGCAACAGATCATCTTTAACCCAAGAAGTAACCCGCAAAAAGCTTCTCGTGTTTCTTTAAAATAACAAAGCTCTGCTGTAGTGAGACAAGACACAGACATCTCCCCAGAAATATGGGAAAATCAGGTCTCTATGAGAATAAAGACATTAAAAGTTGTAGTGGTTTTGAAGAAATTTTTGGCATGTTCTAATGGGCTGTATTAGGACAAAGTGGAATGTATTTCCGTGAGGCAAGAAACCACAGCTGGTCATCAGAGAAGACCTTTATTGACCCTCAGCAAATGTTGTAGGAATATAATATTCCAAAATGCCTTGTGTAGTATTTTTTGTAATATTTTGACTTAGAGAAATAGTATAAGTCATTTAAAAACTGATTTTGCTAGTTTATTGGAGATAATAAATTGAAACAGTTCTGATATTCTAACACATAATACAAACATCATATATTCATACACAAAGTCAAAACACAATAAATATGATTCAAATCTTGATCTGGTTCAAAAGCAATTAAGCTGGTTGAAGACGTTCTTGATGGAAAAACCTGAAAGGGCATTTTGAGAGGGACTAGTTCCTGATTCAGTAATTGCAACAAAGTTGTGAATGAGTTACGGTTTTCTTAAAAAAGCAACTTGGTTATACCTGTGTAGCACCTTATGGTGTGGTATATTTATTAGACTAACAGTCCTTTCCTTTTTTTTTTTCCCCCTAATGATCTTTGAGAATGGGCAGACTTCTGTCCTTTTGTTTTACCCTGTTCAGCTCCTCAAATCACCATGATTTCTGGTTGAAGGAGTAAAACCGGTCTTGACGCTGTTTATAGAAAGCTATTTAACACAATCTTACTCCCTTCTAGATCTGCAAGTAGCTACAGCATTGCTACAGCACTGTCACAAAAGGAAAAATCGTAAGATCTGAATTCAGCTTTCCTGTGTTAAAATTCATGTTGTTACTTACAAAACAAAAGCTTTGCTTTCATTAATGACGTAAAAAGGCAAAAGATAGGTTTTTACCTGAGTATGAATTAAATTTCAACTACAAAATTGGTTAAAATGGGGTTGTGTGACTTTGACGGTTCTTTGTTTTCCTGTTCATTAGCTATTTCCTTAGTGAGTTTCTCAGTAGTTTCATCTTCGATTTTCCTTTGGATCACAGCATCTCTCCCTGATATTAAGTCCTGCATTATCAAGTCAGTTCCAGTTGTCTCCTTAGGCATCCTCTGCCATGTTCCTGCTGCAGTTGGCCAGAAGCTGTTAGTTGCCAGAATATCACCGTTGCTCCTGGGCCTACGTTTTCCTTGCCTGTTTTTTTTGAGATATGACATTTTGTTTGCTATTACGACTGTCGACAGAAATAAGAAGGTGCAGATAAGCACAAGGACTGCTATTACAATGAAGCAAATCAGTATAAGAGACTTATTGTCTTCACATATTTCTTTTGTCATTGTATTCTTGGGCTTGCTGCTATTCCTAGGTCCTCCAGTGGCAGAAACAGCACTTCTGGCGGGGGAAGATGTTGAATTTGGGGCCATTCTTGAAGATAAGGATTGCAGGGTACTTGTCTGCCTTTCAAAAGTAGTCGTTTTGCTGTTGAAATTGATGCTTAGGGGAGAATTTGTATGGGCTTCTGTTATGTTCTGGCTTCCACTTAGGTTTTGGCTGATAGGATTCCAGGTTTCGTTTATAACCCTAGGGTAATCAGTATGGTTTGCACTTGTTTGCAAACATAAAGAAAAGATTATCATGACAGGGAAGGCGAAGTGTGGTTTACCATGTCTCTTTGTCTTCATCTTCCTATTTAGTCACCTGCAAAAGTACAAATCATGGTACTGGTTTAGCAAATGCTAGTTCTTAGAGGTCTGAGCCGGACCTCTCAGGGAATAGTAGGCAGCAACCCTTTTTGATGGGAAAAAAAAAAGTAACTTGACCTCATTTTTAGCGGATGTAGGAGGAAGAGTTCAAGTATGTGGAATTCTGGAAGAATAGGTTGCCTCGAACTTCTGACAGTTTGAGGTTTATAGAAAATATGTGAAGATTAAAAAACATGGAGCAAAGAGAGAAAGTGTTTCCTTCTAACTACTCAGTGATGTAGGCGGACTCTGTGGTAGTTTCTCCTCTCTGGTAGTTCCTCCTCTTTAAAGCTGGCCATATTACAACTGTAAGTTCCTCACTTCTGCTTTTACACGGTGAAAGGAGAAACCTGCGTAAAGTTTACAGATCACTGCTTCTTACTTTCCTGTATTTCCCTGAATGCGGGAAATGTAGCTGTGCTCGTAAAGACAGTCAAGTGAAAAACTTCAATCTAAAATGTTCCTGTAAGTGACAGCAGTAGCTTATTTTGATTGTTTATGTTTCTTAGCACAGCTGTCTGGAGTATTTCAGAAATGCCTAGGAAAATTTTTGTTCGCTAATTTTTCTGCTTTATTGTACAAAAGGCTATTTATCACAAATGTACTTCTCACAAATTTTTCTCACAAACATGCTACAGATTGTGACATTTTCTTTAAAACGCCCGAGATCATTATGCAAATGATAGTACCATTAGTATGTTCCATTTCACATTTGTGTAGTATTCAAATTGGTACCTGTTGAATTTGTCTGGAGGGCAGGAAACTGATCTTTAGGGCAGTCTGGTACTAAGATAATAACCTGAAAATAATAGTGACAAATGAGACGAGCAGCGAACCACTTCACTGCTGCTGCTTTGTCCAGTTTGCCTGTGTAACACGTTCAGAGTTTGGCTTATTATCAAGGTCTCTCTTTCACCTGTGTCTATTAACAGAACAAAACATTTCCTTTGAATGTTACAGACTACATTTGGTTCAAATATTAATGCTGTAGAGAATGACCAAAAGTAACTGATTTTGTAAATACATTTGTTCTTGAAGATGTTACTTTAAAGGTAACAAAGCATATCTGTATGTTTGTAAGACTAGGTAATTTTGCAATATTCCAGACAATGTTAACTTTTGTCGTAGTCAAAAGTTAGCATGCCTACCACAGAATTTAATATATTCACTCCCAAAAATCAGAGGGATGAGCTTGTCTATCTTGCAAAATCCGGATGGCAGTCCTTTGTATTGCAGAAGTTCTCCAGGAAAATGAAAGTGATATGCCTGGTATGTAATCAGGGAACAAACTACGGCTGCCTCTCCTTACGTGACAAAGGAGCAGCAAAAGGTCTATGTGTCTTTTACTTTGCGGTTCACCTGTAACATAAAATCAGACACCATTCTGAGATGAATCCTTATTGTTAAATTTGAACTAGAAACCATCTTAGGAATCAGCTACAGCTCAGGTAGAATTTTTATCTTTATATGGTAAAGGTTGCCTGGAGAATGCCTTGTAGCATACTCTAAAAAGAAAAAAAACCAAACCCAGCAAAGCCTTTTTTTGGAAACAAAACAACATTTCACATAAAGTTTCTGCATGACATGCAGAACTGAGATGTGTTTCCCGGCACAGATACACTCCAACATTTAATGTTACTGTCCGAGAGTTGCAACTCGCTTTCTCCCTACTCCCTCCAAGAATACAGTAAGTCCAGTGTTAATTGTAGCCTTCTAGACAAGATGTGCTTTTCTTAAAAATAAACAAACTGATGTTGTTAAGGGCTCACTTAAAATCATGAGAGCAAAGGAACTGATCGTTAAAGAGATGTTTTTTTCTTTTTAGTTCAACCCTTTGTGCGTAGGGTCTTCATCAGTACACAGTAAGATCTGCAATACATAGGAACAACAGAGCTAAGTAGGAACTGTCACTGTTAATTCTTTGGAGTCTGATTATGAATAACCTTTATCAGTACTTAAAATACAGTTCTATCAGCTTCCTTAAATCAGTCGGAGAGAATATTTTTATGGACTACTATTTTTGAGTTACTTGAACTTTTAAAAAAATACTTCAGCATATAATTTTCTACAAAATTTAAGAAACCTTGAAGTGGAACTTAGAATAGGAGAAGGAAAACATGTACTTACCTTGCCAAGATGTAGTTGAAAGAAAATTGCTCTTTCAGATATTTAGTCCTTTTACAACAGAATTTCTTTGTGCGTGTATGTGCTCTTAGGATGCAAATGACTATTAACGTAAAGCACATAGATTTAGACGATGCTGGTATTTTTTAAGCAAATCTGTAACTGAAATTATACGTCGTTTACTCAAAGTGGAGAACTAAAACCACAGAGATGACACACTTCCTTTTTGCAGCAACTGTGCCATGACACGTTGGAGGGGGAAAAACACCAACTTGCCCAAATTAGCTCTCAGAACAACCAGAAGTAACACGGGGGGAAAAAAAAGTCTCTTCGGCAGGCAAATATTCTACATTCCTGAAATTTGTCTACTCAGTTATCCTACGCTCAGGAGGTTTAACCTCAAATCTTATCAAGAGTAGCGGTGTCCCAGTACACTTGAAACTACATAGGTGGTTAGAAGATTTATTAGCTCTTTCCGGAGCCTGTTGGTTTGCCTTGAAAGAGTTGAGTTCATGCTAGCTTGAAACAGTGATAGGTATTTAAAAGTACCTTACAGGTTCACAAGCTACTGTTGAGTTTGATTTTTAATTAGTTCTTCCTAGTAGAATTTTGTCTGCTGTGCTCACTCTGGAGGCTTGGTTTAGGGAGATGCACTGTCCAGTCTCACAAAATTCAGAGAGTGATTAAACGAGAAAAAAAGGTTCTTAAATATTTATATATTATCTGAATGTTTTTCTGGAAAGCGTTATTTTGTAGACAAATCCTCCGTACTGCTCAGAGGATTGACCATTCTTGGAAACACTCCACCAAGCATTGGAGTGTGCTGCAGGATATAGCAAATGAAATGAGTTTGAGACCCTCTGAAAAAGTTGGTATGTGGATGCTTAATTAGTCTTAATTATGACTTCTGAAATAAATGTATTTTTCCACATGTAAAAGTAGATACAATTTGAATCTCTAGAGAGGTTGAAAAGTTAGTTTGAGGAACTTACAGTTTACTTTTATTTTTAAAGAGACTCTGAGCTCTTTTAATGTAAATCCAGTTTTGATCCAACTGATGCACTGTTACGTTCCAGCATGGATTTTATTTTTCCTTTCAGTTGAATAAACCTCCTGTCTGTGTGGAGGTTGCTTGGCTGTGGTTGGTTGCTTGGCACTTCAAAATGAAGTTGAGTTAAACCCCAAGTCAAGCCTCGTCATACTGGGCACCAAGCTTGGAGTGTGAGCCATGACAGAATAGTAACAGATGCCTTTAGGCTGTAGCTGCCAGTCCAGTGTCATTGCTTTGGGTTGACGGTATTTTTAGAACTATGTGAAAGATCACTCTGGTTTAGTGTGGTAGTAGTTTGTGTAATACACCACTCAAGTGTTTGTAATGTGGATCTAAGAAGCAAACCCAACAATGTCTGTCTTGTTTTCTTACAGATTCAAGACTGGTCAGATCAACGGAGATTTATTGATATACCATGTACTGCTAACTCTGAAGCCATACTATGCAAAGCCATATGAAATTGTAGTGGACCTCACGCATGCTGGCCCCAGTAATCGCTTTAAAACAGACTTTCTTTCTAAATGGTTTGTAGTTTTTCCAGGCTTTGCTTATGAAAATGTCTCAGCAGTTTTTATTTATAACTGTAATTCTTGGGTCAGAGAATACACCAAATACCATGAAAGGCTCTTGACAGGTTTGAAAGGAAGCAAAAGGCTTATTTTCATAGACTCTCCAGGGAAACTGGCAGAGCACATTGAACACGATCAGCAGAAACTCCCAGCAGCTACCTTGGCTTTGGAGGAGGACTTGAAAGTGTTTCACAATGCTCTCAAACTGGCTCATAAAGACACCAAAGTTTCTATCAAAGTAAGTCCTTTTAATGCTGTTCCTAGTGAATTGTTGTATTTTTATAAGGCTTTGAATATGATTCTACTGTCTCTTAATTCTGCTCTCCTGTCTCGAGGAGAAATCACAACTTATTAGTATGCCTCTTTAGGAAGTATAAAATTGCATGCATTTATCTTTATAAAATTGGAAGTGTCAGACTTTTCTCTCTTTGTATTGTTAACAGTAGGTGCTGAACCGTTTTTCTATGCTCTTTCTAAGGTTGGGTCGACAGCTGTGCAGGTGACATCAGCAGAACGAACAAGAGTGCTGGGACAAACGGTGTTTTTGAATGATATATACTATGCGTCTGAAATCGAGGAAATATGTCTTGTTGATGAGAACCAGTTTACCTTAACCATTGCCAACCAAGGCACACCACTCACCTTCATGCATCAGGAGTGTGAAGCCATCGTTAGGTCCATCATTCATATACGGACACGGTGGGAGCTGTCGCAACCAGACTCCATCCCACAGCATACTAAAATTCGTCCTAAGGATGTCCCTGGAACACTACTGAACATAGCGCTGCTCAACCTGGGAAGCTCAGACCCCAGTTTGCGGTACAGATCTTTTTAATTAATATCAACTTAGGTCAAAAATGTGAATTTTTCCCAAGGTTTTCTTAGTGTTAGCAAATCTCTCTTGAACAAAACAACATCCTGGCTTAAACAAAACAGCATCTTGTTGTATCAGGAATAGCGTGGCCACAGGAGCAGGGCAGTGACCGTGCCCCTGTACTGGGCACTGGTGAGGCCACACCTCAAATACCGTGTGCAGTGTTAGGCCCCTCACGACAAGAAGGATGTTGAGGTGCTGGAGCGTGTCCAGAGAAGGGCAACGAAGCTGGGGAAGGGCCTGGACAACAAGCCTTATGAGGAGCGGCTGGGGGAACTGGGGTTGTTCAGCCTGGAGAAGAGGAGGCTGAGGGGAGACCTGATCGCTCTCAACAACCACCTGAAAGGAGGGTGCAGTGAGGAGGGTGTTGGTCTCTTCTCCCAAGTAACAAGCGATAGGATGAGGGGTAATGGCCTCGAGTTGTGCCAGGGGAGGTTTAGATTGGATATTAGGAAAAATTTCTTTACTGAAGGAGCGATCAAGCACTGGCACAGGCTGCCCAGGGAGGTGGTGGAGTCCCCATCCCTGGAGGTGTTCAAAAGACGTGTACATGTGGCGCTTTGGGACATGGCTTAGTAGGCATGATGTTTTGGGTTGATGGTTGGACTAGATGATCTCAGAGGTCTTTTCCAACCTTAACGATTCTATGATTGTTTCACCATGACTCAGTGAAATGTGCTTTTCGATATAAAGATGGGGTTTTCTATAGGTGAAGACAGGCATACATACTGTCAGGGTAACTAAAGGCATATAGGAAGCTTAATACAATTCTCTTTATAAGAAGAAATATTGTGCTTTGCCATACGTGTTTATTAGGTACATTTGATTTTCATGGTGCTGAGCTTCCCGGGAGCTGTACCTCTTAGAGCAGACTCTCGGATCTTGCCAGAAAGGTCTGCCTCAGCCTGGGTGCTGCCTCAGCAGCAGCCTCTGGGGCCTTGGCACTCTCGCCCAGCAGCTCAGGTGCACCTGGAAATAGGTGGAATTTCCTGGAACCGAAAGCTGTTATGAGGAGTCCAGTACAAAGTCCTTCAAGCATACTCTTGAACCTCATCCAAAGTTGTTTAAAGCAAGTGGAGGAGTAATTTCTTTAATTTCTCCAAGGCGATTGTTGTTGTCTCTGAATCTTAACTGGTGCAGGGGGAAAGTTCAGACTTTAAATGTACTCTCTTACATAGCAATATTGATGTGATTTTTAAAATGTCAGTACTGCTACTGTGATGCCTTGGTGTAATGCCTATATTTTAAAATGTACAAGAAAACTGTTACAAGTCACGTTGCTTGCTTCGTTACAGGTCTGCTGCCTATAATCTTCTATGTGCCTTAACCTGTACCTTTAATTTAAAGATTGAGGGCCAGTTACTGGAAACTTCAGGTCTGTGTATTCCTGCCAACAACACGCTATTTATTGTATCTATTAGTAAGACTCTTGCAGCTAACGAACCACACCTTACCTTAGAGTTCTTGGAAGAGTGTATTTCTGGATTTAGCAAATCTAGTAAGTAACACTAGTATTCCTTACTGCTAACCATGAATTTGAAAAGCTTTAAGTTGGTAGCTGTCAAGCTTAGTCAGTTGAGCTTCCTCATGTTACTAAGTCACAATAAGTTTAAATTGCAAATGCTTCTTAGAGCTGTTTTAGCTGTTTTCAAGATTATCCATTTATATCTGTTTCTTAATAATCAAGTTCTGTAATACTCTGAAGCTAGGCAGTTTCACAACCTGGAATGGCATCTGCTGGAGCAAAAACATTACTTTTCATATTTGAATGTGCCCTTCCCTTTCTCATGAAATAGGTTTAAGAACAAAAAAAAGGCAACTGCCTTCTAAAGTTTGAAATCAATGTTAAAACAAGTTTTACTGGATATCTCATTCGTTTAGAGGATTAAGTTGATTCAGAGAAATCACAGTGCAAATTACTTTTCATATCACTCTTGGTAGTTTTGTACAGTGAGTCCTTTGGATAGATCTCTATCAGGCTGTTATTAATTCACCAGAAATAGAGAATATTGCAGAACAAAAATCAAAATTTGAGGTCCATGATAGTGAAGGTTTGAACTCTAGAATGTACAGACACAGAAGAGTTACAGGGTTCTTTAGTCATATCAGAATTAATCTCTTCAGATTGGTTATATCTCTCAGTTGTAAGTCTCGTTCTGTTGCGCTACTTTTGTCATCCTTTTTTTCCAGGCATAATACAGCTCTGACTTTACTGTCGGAAGCTGTTTGGAATACGTTCTGAAGATTAAAAAGAAATTATCTTAAGTAGTCCCGCCTAATACTGAATGTTCACATCTTTATGTCATATCTCTTAATAAGACATTAAAATGTCAACATCTCCTTGCCAGATTCCTACAGATCTTTCTTGGATGTCATTATTAGAGTATGTTTCTTTTTGAAGCTTGTCTCTTTGCCCAGTATTATTTGCTCAGCTCTGACAGCAATTATTTTAGACAATAAAACTGTAAGGAGAAGTGCTCACAAATAATTATTTACTTACAAATAGAGACCAGTGCTGATTCTGTGTTACAAAGTGAATTTTTATTTCAGGTATTGAACTGAAACATCTTTGTCTGGAGTATATGACTCCCTGGCTGTCCAATCTGGTCCGATTCTGTAAACACAATGATGATGCTAAGCGCCAGCGAGTCACTGCTATTCTTGATAAGCTTATAACAATGACAATAAATGAAAAACAGATGTATCCTTCCATTCAAGCTAAGATATGGGGAAGTCTTGGACAGGTACAAATTCTGCATGATTTATTGCAATTTGTTTGAAAGCAGATTATAGAGTCTTTAGCCACTTAAATGTTAATGCAGAAAAATAAACTGGATCGTAACAGGACCGAAATATATTGGCTGTCTGGAGAGTAGTGTGCAAGTTCTTCTGAAGTTTCCATTCTATAAAATACTTCACGAAATCATTAATGAACTCTGGCTTCTAGGAATGTGTTCCTGGACCCCACTGCAAATTGAAAACTGAAAGTCTTTGATATTAGTAGTAATCATTCATCAAAATCCCTGAATGTACAGGTACTGAACAGAAAGAACAAAGTACTAGCATTCAGAGGTGTACTAGGCACATGGCATTGAAAGAACTCTTTTTTTTTTTCTGTTCGCACTTTTGAAAGAAACACATTTTGACTACATTTAGTAGAATATCAATCCTCCTGTTGATCCTTAGCTTAACACTTAGCCAAATTCTGTCCTCCTCCTCCCTGCAAAGCAAAGAAAATGAAAAAAATAAAGCTGACGTCATGTATGCCATTCATGAAGGAGGTGTCTAGACAAACGAGACCAGCTTTACTTGCTGTGACCAGGCTTGCTCACAAGCTTTGTATCAACTTCTTCACTGTTACACTATTTTTATTTTTTAACTGTCATCCAAACTTATGCAGCCCAGCATCACAAAGCTACTCTTGGAGAATGTGGGAGAACTGCCAAATGGATGCATGAGTGCATTTTCTTGCTTGGTCCAACTGGCCCTAATCAAAATTAAAAAAAAAAAAAAAAAACAAAACCCACAACAAAAAAAACCAAACCCAAACCAAAAAGCCCAATGTATTTTGAAAGCTTAAACCACACTGCGGGCAGTATGACTGTTATGTCCAGTATGAAAGTCTGTTAACAGGTAAATATGAAGAACGCAAAATTAAAAGATTAAGTATTCCACAGCAGTCAGTGGAAATTTTATCATTGATTTAGCTGACCTGGAATTTCGACCAATTTTCATAATGTAATGGGAGCTGAATTTGAACCAATACTGAAATAGCGTTACTCTTCACCTGCATGTTGCATTTAGAGTTCTCTGTGCACTTGGACAGATTTGATTCTTACCTGCATATATTAAATGTCTTTTTTGTTTGTTTTTGGTACATGAGAAGAAACTTGTTTTACATACAGCCGTATTCCTGCATGGCTCATGCTCTAAGCAAAATCTTTTGACAGATGAGATCTTGCTTATATTCTTGGAAGTATGTTTTTTCCCCGCATTTCAAATCCAATTTCTTCTTACTAAGTTCAGCATTTTATGAATCATTATCCTTTAAAGTGGTAAATAAAAAATAATACAAAGTAAATTATAGTTTCTCCACAGTTCTGAAGCACTTTGATGTGGAGTGAAACAAGGGTAACAAATCACTAAAACTGATGCTTCGATTTATGTTAGTTGTGCATCTTCAACTAAAAAAAATGAATGATTACTTATTTAAAAGGTGGTTTACTGTGGAAAAATAAAGTTAATCTGACTGATAAAAAAGCATTGTTTTTCTCTAACAGATAACAGATCTCCTTGATGTAGTGCTGGACAGTTTCATCAAAACTAGTGCCACAGGGGGCTTGGGATCCATAAAAGCTGAGGTTATGGCAGACACAGCTGTAGCGCTTGCTTCTGGAAATGTAAAATTGGTTTCAAGCAAAGTGAGTTCCCTCTTTGCCTTAATTTCCTTTTATTTAATAATTTCAATTTATATAAAAATGTGACACTGAGATGCTTTCTGATGACTCAGTACAGGCAATAAGGCAAAAATTGTGATAAAATAGGTTCCAAGCCATAGAATAATTCCAATGTTAAATTGTAATGTTTTTTACTGAAATTTTGAGCTGTGTTCCTTGCTTGAGTAAAACAAAATGGTTGCTCTCTTTTCAGGTGATTGGAAGGATGTGTAAAATAATCGACAAGACTTGCCTGTCTCCAACTCCCACACTGGAACAGCACCTGATGTGGGATGATATTGCTATTCTAGCCCGCTACATGCTGATGCTCTCCTTTAACAATTCTCTGGATGTGGCCGCGCATCTCCCCTACCTCTTTCACGTAGTTACTTTATTGGTGGCCACTGGTCCCCTTTCTCTCAGAGCTTCCACTCACGGCCTCGTCATCAACATCATTCATTCTCTTTGCACTTGTTCACAGCTTCACTTTAGTGGTAAGGGTTTTTTTTTCAGATTTTTCAATTAAGCTGATTGCTCCTGAGTTTGTTTAAGAAATAATTGAATTCTCTTTCTCTCTTTAAACTATTCTGAGAGTTTGAAAATACCATATTGTAGTTCAGCTTGCATACAAATCAGAGTGAGGATACGATCTACAACAAATGAGTATGGAATTAAAAAATTACTATCTGGTTTAGAGCAGGTGCATAATGTAATGTGTGTATAACAGGTTTTAGAAAAAGGGAAGAAAGTACCAGTAAGTTCCTGTAACGCAGAGAAAGGAGAAAATATGTCTGTGCTAAAACTGGCTGATGTGCATCTTTTGCATGGTTACATAATGTGGTAACAAAAATATCAATTACGTAAGGGAATTGTGAAACTATACTGTTAAAACAGGTATTTTGCATATTGCTATATTTTAGCAGTCCTAAAATAATTGGTATTAGCAAATATGTAGCTGTCACTTCTTGCCACAGAAGCAGAGTTTAAAAACAGGCTATGTTTTGTGCAGAAAAAATTAAAAGTGTATGTAATCTTGTTTTTGAGTATCTGCAAGCTCATTTTATATCTGTATCAACAGAGTGAACGTGTGAATACACACACACACGTATGTATATGTGTATAAAGAAAAGCTTTGCTTGACACACAGAGAAAGGCAAGCCTTCCTGTTTAAACAACGAATTTGAAGTACACTGAAATGAAATGAAAGTTCAGAATTGTAAAAATATTCAGTGCTAGTAGCAGGGCCGTCATTTTCTTCTGATTTAAGTGGCTTTCTGCATTTTAGTGCCAGTGCCAAAAGCAGAATTTGATTGCAGTTTGAACTTACAGTACTGTTGGTATTTCAAAGCAGGAACTCTGCAGGTTTCCATTTTCTGAACCGGTGTGAGGAGAAGTCTCACAGAACCACATCTTTAAAAAAGTTTCTTTCTACCTGTTTTTAGAATACATCTTCCTGGTGACTGCTTTCAACAGTCCATGCAACAGACCACAGTTCTTGTGGCATACTCTGGGAGAAGTAGCAAAGAAAACAGTATTGGAATGTTCGAAGTGACATATAGGATGATTGATTATCTGCTTTTGTATTCATGGGAGAGTGAGCCTAAGAGTGTTGAGAATGTGATTGGATTCCAGTGGTTTAAATTTAATATGTAAAAATTTTTCAACAGAGGAGACCAAGCAAGTTTTAAGGCTGAGCTTGACTGAGTTCTCTCTGCCCAAATTTTATTTGCTGTTTGGAATCAGCAAAGTGAAATCAGCCGCAGTCATAGCGTTCCGATCCAGCTATCGAGACAGGTCGTTTTCACCTGGTTCCTATGAAAGGGAGACTTTTGCACTGACTTCGCTGGAAACTGTAACGGAAGCTTTGTTGGAGATCATGGAGGTACGTGGTTCAAAAGAAATTATCCGTAAGGGAAAGTGGCACTGCTTACACTTTCTACTGGCAAGCAGTGCAGCGAGATGTGCCTCCCATGACGTGGTGATAAATAGTTAAGTAGCTGACATCTGAGAACTAAAATAACCACACATTCTGAATTTTAAAAAGACTTTTTCTTAACGTTACATGTATTCAAACAATACAATTCTTTTTAGGCTTGTATGAGGGATATTCCAACATGCAAGTGGCTGGACCAGTGGACTGAACTAGCTCAAAAGTATGTCATAGATCTCAAAACATAACCCCTTCCCGCCTTTGTCGTCTATTTAGAATTCTCAGCTTCTCATTACACGGCCTGTTTGTTGTATATTTGTTTAACATAGTGTACTCTGTTTCTTCACAGGTTTGCATTCCAATATAACCCATCCTTGCAGCCAAGAGCACTTGTTGTCTTTGGCTGTATAAGTAAACGTGTGTCTCATGGACAAATAAAACAAATAATCCGAATTCTTAGCAAGGTAATAGACCCATATACGTTAAATTGATTTGGTGGCAACAAGTTCCATCAGTGCTGCGACTTCTAGAGAAACAATTGTTTTCAATATTGAGTTCAAAATTTGAGACACTGAAGTTGATCCAGAAGTCAGCATTTAAATAAATGTAAAATTTTCCATTCAGGCATTTAGTTGCATGCACATGAGTCACAACTTCCTTTTTTTTTTTTTAAAGGAAGTTAATAATCTAATGTGTTATAAGTAAATACAATAAAGACTAGGGCATTTGTATAAGAAAACTTTGAAATGGACTACCTAGCTTGGTAGTGACAGTCCGTATCTTCTGATAACACAACCTAAAGAAGGTTGTGTTCTATAGCAAGTGACCAGTGTGCTAAATATGTTTCCTGTAAGCATTTTATTAGAGTTTTGTGGACATAAACTTCAACTGAACAGATTCTGAATTATAAAAGAGCTATTCTCTAATTTTTGCACCCTGTCCTGCACCTTTGCTTTTTTAATACACGTTGTACAGTTGGTTTTAGTAACGCATGTATCACTTCTGGGTAAATCTCCATTTGTGAAAGTCCTTGAGAATTGGTTTAAAATGAGCTCAAGCTTTGTAAACTAATTGAGAGCAACAATTATTGTTTAGAGCTTTGATCTGCTTTTTACAAAGCAAATTCTAATTCTGGTTGGAGTTTTTTTTAATTACTCTCTTTTTCCTACCAAAAGGGACTTGAGAGCTGTTTAAAAGGCCCTGATAATTACAATAGCCAAGTTCTAATAGAAGCTACAGTTATAGCACTCACCAAGCTGCAGCCTCTACTTAATAAGGTAAACAACTGGATTTTTAGAGTAAACAGAGAACATATTTTGTAAATGAAAATTGTAATTATGGGTATAATCTCAAAAATACACTTCACTGCTATGACTCATGCTTGAAAGTACTACATATGGGAAATAAGTCACAGATGTTTGTATGTGGGACCTGTGCCAAGGCTTTAAAAATGCTTTAGAATGTGC
The DNA here is from genome assembly GCA_013400535.1 of Scopus umbretta. Taxonomy (NCBI): domain Eukaryota; kingdom Metazoa; phylum Chordata; class Aves; order Pelecaniformes; family Scopidae; genus Scopus; species Scopus umbretta. The sequence continues at coordinate 17,065 of VZTL01044103.1, read as the reverse complement.
TGTTCTGCTTCATCAAACTGGGCCGTAGCAATATAGGCAAAGACCGCTCTACAGGCTGTCTTAATTCTTTCCAAAAGATTTTCAGTCTCGGCTTTCACATGTTTGATTGCTAATATATGCTCTTCAGCTCACGGCGTGCAAGAAATGTTAATCTTACTGGATTTGGCATTAAGGTAGCTGTCTGTATGTTACTTTCATGTTCATTATTTGCTCAGCATACCAATGGGTATGCCATTAATGAAGAGCCTCATGGATTTACTGTCAGTAAATAGAACTTGTTCCCAGAAAGAGACCCAGAATCTGTTGAATGCCAATCCTTCCTGCGTGCTGTTTTGATTTGGAGAAGAACCTGCCTGGCCAGTTGTACGTGCAGAATCGCAATCCAGTTTCAACGTGTGCTCTCAAATTGATAGCAAAAGACACATTCTCCTCAGCCTGGTGTAGGGCAACATGCGTCTGACATTTTGCAAGGGAAGGAATGGCTTCGGGGGAGGCGAGAGGCTTGAAATTCATTTGCTTTCTACTCTTGGCCTGTTAAGTGCACTAAGACAACAGGTTCATCTGTACGTCTGTATCGATGCAGGGGTGTGGTTGAGGACGGAGCCTGCTACAGGAGGGGTAGTAATGCATATACAAAACCTCGCGTCAGTCTTGTTTGTCTTTGACTTACAGGAACTGACTTGAAAGTGAAATCATGGCTTTTGTTTTTTCCCTCTAGGACTCTCCTATGCACAAGGCCCTCTTTTGGGTGGCTATGGCAGTACTGCAGCTGGATGAAGTAAACTTGTACTCAGCAGGTACAGCGCTACTTGAACAGAATCTGCATACCTTGGATAGCCTTCGAGTGTTCAATGATAAGGTAAGCTGTTGGCAATCGGCTCTGACTAACCCTTAGTTTATGTTAGCAGTTAGATCTGTTAAGAAAGAAAAAAAAAAATTCCATGTCATCACGGACAGTTGTTAAGCAGCTAAAACTGAAATTTGCATTAGAAATTGTTTCACTTGCGTAATATCAACAGTAAAGCTAAGATGTAGAGTTGAGGCTCTTATTATTCTATTCTAAACTGGAGCAGAAATGTATAGATGTGTTCTGACCAAGAGTGTGTTTGCTATTGTCATGTAAACTCTTCAAATCACTGTTTTGTCACTTCTTAAAAAAACCTAACAACTTGAGATATGATGAGTGACTTTCAGTGAGGTACTCCTGTTTTTTATGTTTTCTGGGTCAGAGCCCAGAAGAGGTGTTTATGGAGATCAGGAGGCCACTCGAATGGCACTGCAAGCAGATGGATCATTTTGTTGGGCTAAACTTCAACTCCAACTTTAACTTCGCACTAGTGGGACACCTCCTGAAAGGTAAGAACACATACTGCTGTTCATTTTGGGTGAACACTCTTAACTCAGAAATAAAAACAAGTCCAAGGATAAAGGGGAAGAAATGGGTGGTGGATTTTAAATAACTTGGATCACAGAATAGATACAGAATTAAATGTTCTTCGAGTAAAGGACTTCGCCAGGTTTCCCATAGTCATGTTCTTTACTACTTCCTCCAAGAATGCTGTCTTTCTCTGCGTGTTTGCCTGCCTTCAGGCTCGCCGATTCTTTTAGAAGATTGATTTGTGAGACAATATATGCACAGACATTTGAAATTATACGATTTCTGGGGGGAGGAACAGAAAAAATTAGTCTTGAATGTGCAATTTCTGTTAGCGTTGTGCTTCCTTACACTTTACATGAAGTTTTCTGAGAACGTGCTGAAAAATATCTATAAATATTTTCAAAACAGTAATGCTTCATAAATATGCATTAAAATTAAATACAATATTTGGTTTCTTAACTTCATTTCTTAGGGTACAGGCATCCTTCTCCTACCACTGTAGCAAGGACAGTAAGGATTTTACATACACTACTAGCTCTGGTTAACAAACATAGGAACTGTGATAAGTTTGAGGTGAACACCCAGAGCGTGGCTTACCTAGCAGGTAAAATTAAACAAACAAACATTCTTTTAAATTTGTGCTAACTGAAAAGGAATGGATTATTGTGGGAACTCTTACGGTTTTAGGTTGATAAAATTGTACCAACATAAAGGAAACTTGTAACTGGAGACGGACAAGAGTCCGGGCTAGGCTGGAGTACGTCAGTTAGAGCTTTTTGTGGACTGACGGCTTGCCAGCATAGGACCTACTGTGCAACTTTGAAAACACTTCAGGGATGCTGAAGGTTTCTTGGTTTAAGTGCATGCCTTAGAACATTCAAATTTCTGGTGGTCTCGACATAGAAATTGTGACCGTGTGAGGGCAAATGTTTAAATCGTGTAATTGTAACTGGATGGGGAATGTAATTCTTTTTAAATTACCTACTTCTAATGTGTACATTTCAGTAAGGTGTAATTACATCTCAGTGGTCTTTTTTACACTGAGTAAAAAAAAAAAAAGGAAGTTGCTGGAATATTGCTTACATTCTTCAATGTGTTCCTACTGTGGAAAACTTACGTTAGCTTTCTTTGAATTTTTAGCTTTGCTGACAGTATCTGAGGAAGTTCGAAGTCGCTGCAGCTTAAAGCATAGGAAGTCTCTCTTGTTGACAGACGTTTCAATGGAAAATGTTCCTATGGATACATATCCCATACATCACAGTGACACTAGCTATAGGTTGGTTGTCTAACTTTTAGATAAGTTATCCAAATTTCAATGTCTGTTTACTTCACTAAGTTATCTAAAGGTAACCTGTGGTATTTTGAAAACTGAAACCCACGTTCTAAAAGCTAAGTTAATGTTCTGTTGCTGGTTCCAGACCAATATGCTATGTATGCTGTGATACTGTGATCAAGAGTCACAGAGAAATTTAGGTATCAAGTTCCTATAGATTTAATTTTGAGATCTGTAAAGCTATTTCAGAGCTTAGCTGCTTCGGAGGTTCTTAAACTCTTTGCTAACCTCTTTCTGCAAGACCTAATTTCACCTCATTTTTCATTTATATTTTAGAAGAAAGTTTAGTTTGTCCTTTTAAGAGCTTCCGGGCATGTACTAAGTAATCACTTGGTCCGTGTCATTGAAAAATTGTGACACCTTTATAGCCTGTCTATAAGGAGCCACAGAGATAAGCTCAGAAGCCAACCTGGAAGTGGCACGGAGAGACAGTTTCTCTCAATAGGCACTTTACTCAGTATCTCTCTTTTTAGCATCCAGTATGGAGGAGCTGATTATTAAATGTCTTTCATCTTGCCTCATAGGCTGATTTGCTTGTCTTCTTTTCATTGCTTTATTTTTATCTCTCGATCATTTCATTCATATCAGATTGTTAGTTATCACTAGCTCAGACATTTTTGCAAGCACAGTAATTACTATTTCTTAATATCTGTTTTGGGGAGATTAATCTGCTAGGAAAGACGGGTTTAATAAAGGGTAGTTTGGCTAGCTGAAAAATATATGCCTAAATGTGCACAGTTTTAAAGATTTTCTTAATTGAATTTCTCTGCACTTTCAGGACACTAAAGGAAAATCAACCATGGTCATCACCAAAGGGGTCAGACAGACATCTGGCTGCCAGTTACCCGACAGTGGGACAGATAAGCCCTCGAACACGAAAATCCATGAGTTTGGATATGGGGCAGCCTTCACAAGCGAACACTAAAAAGCTTCTAGGTTATTAAGATAAATAATTTACTAATTTGTCTACAGAATACCTCAGGAATTGTTACTGGAGAAAAAATACACTCGTATTTATTCTGACTTTTAAGTGCTTATTCCCGATTCAGAGGAATATATGCAGTTTCTACCAAATTAGAGAACGCTGTGCAGTTAAAGAGGACTAACTCAGTTCTTTTGATCGCGAAGCAGGGGGGAAGCAAGAGTGACACTCGAAACGTGCATGTTGAAGTGGAGGGAAAAAAAAAAAAAAACAAGGAAGGAAAAAAAGCTATTCCAGATACTAAAGAGTCATAGTGCCGATTTTCTGCCACCAGCCCTCTTTCAACAAAACCAAGAAGCTGAAGACCTCAGCTTAGCTACTGTATTGAATGCTCTATCTTACGCTAGAAGAGATGGTCCCAAAACATTTTAGATGTTTTGGAAGCAATCTGATTTTTATTCATGGCTTCTCAGTGCGTCATGTTTACAAGCAAGTCTTAATATCAGAGACACAAGATGAGTCGCTTTGCATAGCTTGTGGTTACCTTTTTACATTATATGTGTATATGGTATATATGAAAGGAGAGGGGCATTTCTTTCATTACAATCCTGTTACTGCTTCCTTTTCAGTAATCACACTTTGGCATGTTTATTTGATGTGATGTGTTGACCAGGAAACCATAGCATGCCCACAGCTTACATATTTGAATAAATTGCATGCTTTCCTCATATGTATTGTGAAGCATTTTGGAAACTGTGATGGAGAGCGGCATGGTGTGATCGTATTTTCTCTACCATCCCTGAAAATGGTGAAAATGTCCCCAGATTCCTATCAATACGTTGTAGTTAGGAGAGTAGCTTGGCCAGAAAATCAGAACTAGTTAGAATATGGATTTAGGTTTAATGTTTTTAATTGCCTGATAAATTGTTTTTAGGTACAAGGAAAAGTTTTGACCATTTGATATCGGACACAAAGGCTCCTAAAAGGCAAGACATGGAATCTGGAATCACAACGCCTCCCAAAATGAGGAGAGTAGCCGAAAATGATTATGAAATGGGTGAGAAACAGGACTAACATTTTAAGAATAATACTAATTATAAATGCTTTGTATATATATACAAAGGCTTATTTCTAAATTCAATGTTTATTTGCCTAGGTTACTGCAAGGTAAGGGAGAAATATCCTTCTTAACAGTGGCTTCTGGAGAGTGCAGTCTTCCATATCACTGGCAACTGAGGTTTGAATTAGAGTTGCTCAGTTTGCAGATGCAGAGTAAGGGGCAGCTATAAAGTACTGCATACAGGAGTGTAATGAAATAAATAAAATTTGGCTTTTTAGAAGTTAATAAGTCCTAGCTGCAAAATTTCTGCAGGAGATGGAACGTGACCTGATGCCTAGAATGCCTCTCTTCATCTTCTCCCACATCTGCTTCCTGTGCCCCCATCCCCAATTGCAATGCAAGACCAGGGTTCTTCTGTTCCATCTGATTTCGGTCTGCTGCCTGACCCTGAATATGGTACTTACCACCCCTGGGCCTGTATTTCACTGAATAGGAAATTGGGGTTATTGTTTACCATCTGATAATACATCCCATGTAATGGTCTAGTGCTGCTAAGTAGTACAGCATAGTTGTTGCTTTTATACTTTACGAAAAGGCTGGTGAGCTCTGAAGTTTGCGTATGACTGAATCCATTGTGCAAGAGCTAATTCTATGTTGGTTTGGGTTTATTTTGCTTTGGATGAGTTGCTCTTTTTTTGTCTGGCAGAAACCCAGAGAATATCACCGCAGCAACACCCACATCTTCGAAAAGTTTCCGTTTCCGAGTCAAATGTCCTCCTAGATGAAGAAGTTCTGACTGACCCAAAAATTCAAGCACTGCTGCTTACAGTTCTTGTAAGCCTTCTTTCTGTGTATTGTCTGTTATTTTCTGATATTCTTTTGTCTTCCAAAGAAGCATACGTGTTCCTTGCAGTGTTTCTAAAGTCATATATGGATCAGAATCACTGACGTGAAAGTCTATTCCTTTGTTGCCATTCTTCAAACTTTCTAGGAATCACTTTTAGCAATGTATTTAAATGTTCTTTGAGAGCAAATCCTGAATTTTCATTATTCAGTATTGTTTTGTAGAACATGTCCAACAATTGTCCCCTTTTCCTGGCAGATTTTTATCATGAACTAATTTTATATAATAAAAGGTATTTAATATATTATACTTAAAAAGTTAAGAAGTGAAAATTGTTGGAATCCCAGCATACTTCGGTTTAAAAATGCTTGTACTATAGGTTCAGCATGACAGTGCTTTGTTCAGATGTACCAATACAGTTACCGTTCCTGATAGAACTCAGAAAGACTCAGTTGCCCACTTCAGTCAAAAACTGACTAGCTAAATTTTTTGCCAGAACAGAAGCTATTACCAACTGTTGTTTTTGTTTCACACACACACATAAAATAACTTGATTCCGTGTCCGAAGAGGACGTAAATTAATCTTTTGTAATGCTGCTTTCTGCTATTCAGAAATCTTAAAACCTTAAAACTACAACAACAACAAAAGCCTAAAGCTACTCAAATTAAATTAGAAGCATGCTAATTTAATCCTTTACGTTATGACAGGCAACATTAGTGAAGTACACTACTGATGAGTTTGACCAGCGGATTCTGTATGAGTATTTAGCAGAAGCCAGTGTTGTCTTCCCAAAGGTCTTTCCTGTTGTGTGAGTATCCAAAGCTCTGTTTACGATGACTCTGTACTTGGCCCTTCCATTAAAAGGTCTCTGGACCAGGACAAGCCTGTGTGAGATACTTACTCGCTTGTAGGCCACTAGCTGCAATCTGTCCATGGCTTGTTGAGACAAATGCCCATAGCAGTTTGAGAATCGTGCTTTTTCCCCCTGCGTTAAATGAATACAATGTTCCACTAGAAGAGGCGTCCTCAGATACCACTGCTGCAGATGGTCCTCGAAAGCTCTCTTCGGCGTCAGATTTTCAGGCAGGTTGGCGGAGCGTGGGAGAACTCTGTACCGCTGTTGCTAGGGAGCCTGTCTGTACAGCCATCAGCTTCTTCCAGAAGCTTTCAGCATCCTTGCTGTCTAGTGACTTAGCAGGGCTTTGTCGCTTCTTTGATGCTGCAGAGAATCAAATTACATTTTAGTACGTTCACGTAGCTTTCTATGCAAGTCAACATAGACTGCCTCTTAACTATTATTTTCACCCCAGTCAGACTCAGGTTTTGCAGTTAGTACCCCAAGTGCATATCAAAACTGATTTAAAGCATAGTTCAAGATACCCTTCGGATGTATTTCATTAGACACGAGTTAAAAGTAGTATTTGCTGGAGTCAATATATATGTAAGGGAAACCCAACTATCAGCAGTGAACATGAGTGGACTTTTAAAACTGACCCATGCATGATTTGGAAAGAATGCTGCCTGCTTCTGGCTTTGTAAAGTAATGGTCAAAGCACAGACAAGTTCTGTGAGCTATTGAAACCACAAGTGTAAGTAACTGGCAATTGTATTAAAAAACCCCATGCGTGAGTTCTGCAACGGAGCTCAAATGAGGCAGTACCCCCTCAAGTTTAAAAAAAACTGCATTGAACTCACAGCTCTGACATGTACACAAATCCAGTGAATAATGTTTTGGTTGAAAATAATTAAAAGATTTGCAATTTCAAGTGCTAGGTAGGTGCTTTAATGGGTTATATTGTTAGTACAATTTTTTGAAAGTGCTGCACGTCGTAAGAGTCCTCACTGAACATATATAGGAATCGTTTTGTACTTAAAATGACTGAGATTTTGAAAATCCCACCTTAACTGCCATTTACTAAAGTTGGTTGGGAACTGCAGATTTACTGTATTTAATGAACAAAAAAATAAGCCACTTCTCTTTTCTTCAGGCATAATTTATTGGATTCCAAGATCAATACCCTTTTATCGCTGTGCCAGGATCCAAATTTGTTGAATCCAATTCATGGGATTGTTCAGAGTGTTGTCTACCATGAAGAGTCTCCACCCCAATACCAAACTTAGTGGAGGGAAAATAAATATTTTTTCTGCTTTTTTTTGTGTTTTTTTTGTTTTGTTTTGTTTTGTTTTTTTTTTTTAAAAAAAACTGCTGTATTTTAAGTTAGATGTACTACTGAAAATGTTTCAGAATTATTGCAAGCCTGATAGACTAGTCGGTCAGTCTTGTGTGTCATCTCTTCAACTTCATATATCCTAGTCCAAATAGTTCCAAATAGAGTTCGCATATTAAAAAAACCCTCCTGACACAATATTAAAACTGCTTGCTGCAGTTGTGCAGCAAATATTGAAAGTATTACACCATCTACGTGAGTAAAAAGAAGTTGAACCTCAGTATTCTGTCCACCAACGAATTGAAAGAAATACGAACTGTGAATGGTGGTGATAAAGGATGAGTTTTAAGTTAACCTTGTAAGTTAGGGGTTGATTTCATTTTTGGTACATTCCATAGAGTAACGTTTGGTTTTCAGCGCCCGAGCTCGCTTTCATGTCACACTTGAACACTTAAAGCCGAAATACTTTTTATGGTCCTTATTCAAAAACTTTCCAGGAAGATCCATAAGAAACAGATGACAGTTGAGGAAAAATTTAAATGTTGACTTAGTTTTTAAAATGAAATGTATATTTACATGCTAAATTTACCTTTTAAAATACCATCAAGAATTTCTTGCCTGACAGTTCTGAGATTTCGAGGTTTTTACAGCTTAGGTGTTTCATATACAAATTAAAATGCCATAATTTTATCTTATACGTGATTGGGACAACATTTAGTGCTGCATCTCCAAATCAAAATATTTCATTTCCATGCCTAAGTAAATCCAAGTGATGTACTTTGAGAACGGTGGTTTTGTGGTAACGTTCCATTTGTTGTTGTAGGTTTTGGATTTAATGGGTTATGGAGGTTTGCTGGCCCATTTTCTAAGGTAAGAACAGAACACTGTATGTAAGTTCATGAGAGTTTTGCCTTCATTTTCTGCATGAAGCAGATTGGTGCTCCAGGAAAGATGCAGATAAATGGCAAGTCATAGAATTTATATGAGCAAGTCAGTAATGTAAGGCTCACTTCTACAGCTAAAACCATTTTCGAGCCTGCATCAGATATTTTGGTAGACTCGGTAAGGTCAAATTGGCAAAGTTGGGTAAAAGCAGTCAGGTGTGTAACGCACCCTTTTACTGCATCCAGGTTCACTAAGGGGCCTTGGACGTACAGATTCAGAAAGTCTTTCGTTTATTATGTGAATCGTACAGTGTAAGGGATCAATTTGATAAGAACCATTCCATAAGGATAAACTTTATGTTGCAACAGACCAAATAAGCCGAGCACTGCCCCTCTGTACTGCCGTTTGTTCCCTCTAGTGACAAGAACTAGATGAGCGGAGTAGGCAGCGTTCTGGATGTTAGGCTGTGGGGGCATAGGCAGCGGGGGTTCAGGTGGCTGTGGCGGTTCACCTCCTGATCGGAACGGCCCCTCTTTTCTGACTTGGTGCTTCCACGTGCTACTGAAATTACACCCGCAATGGTCTTCAGTGTGTGCGTTCAGATCAATGCGGAAAAGACCACAGATCAGTTTTTACAGATGCTCATCTCAAATGGTTTTTAAAATTTTCAGGCAAAACCAGTGTGCTATTAGAGTGAGTTCTGGGCCGAAGCTCATATTGACAGAGTAGTAGGAAGAAAAGAACTGATCTTTATTCTTTTTTTTTTTTTTCCCTCCACCATCATCCACAGCAAACACAGATCCCAGACTATGCCGAGCTCATAGTGAAGTTTCTTGATGCCTTGATTGACACGTATTTGCCTGGAATTGATGAGGAAACCAGTGAGGAATCTCTCCTGACACCCACGTCTCCATATCCTCCGGCAGTGCAGAGCCAGCTTAGCATTACTGCTAACCTTAACCTTTCCAATTCCATGACCTCGCTTGCAACTTCCCAGCACTCCCCAGGTCAGTAGCTGCTCTGGTACTACATAGGTGAGGGAAATGTGTAGAATTTACTGGGTTTGTAGCCACACACTCAGTCTCCTTGTCTCTTCAGAAGTGTTTACGCATCGAGCACCATTGCGTTCTTGAGTCAAATGAATATTAAACTGTTTACTGAGCTATTACACTGGTATTTCAGATGCTGGATTTTATCCAGCACAAAAGCTGTCTTCCAAGCCATTACACATGAAGGAAATAACATTAAGTGCATCAGAACAAATAACAGCTGCATCTTAATATGGAATACATGCAACAGTGGAGCCTTGAAAATTAGTAAATATAAATATAATCCTATTTTGCAAGGAGAATAATACCTGTGTGGGCACTACAAGGTGGCACATGCTAGGAAAAATAATCCAGAACCGAGCCGTGGAAGAGTGTGTCTGGGCTGACTCAGTTTCAGTTGACTATGTGATTTAAGGCCACGGTCGTATAGGCAGCACCATACCGAGGGCGTACTCTCCCTTGAAGCAAAACAGTATTCATGTAGATACCTGTGGAATACTGGGTCAGTTCAGACTATTGTATTGCCAGAAATAGGCTGATGAGAAAATGCAGTAAAGATGTTCAAGAAAAGAACGGTCATTAAAGGCATGAAACGGATATAAACTAAATTCCTTCTGCTTGGGGAGAGGGGAATTACAGGGAGATGCAGAGGTTAAATTTAACAGCATAGGTTTTTGGGGTGAAAAATGAAAAAAGAGAGCAAAAATTATTCAATATAGCAGATGAAGCATAAGCTAGGGGAAATTAAATATAGGAAGAAAATGGAATTTATGTCAAAGAAATCTGCATGAAGATTCTTCCCAAAGTGATTTTGGATGAGTGTCTCATATATTGAGGAAATTCTTTACTCTTCTTTGTCACAAAAATTACTCTCTGTGGTGTTTCTTAAACGATGATTTAACTAGTGCAGTTCTGAACGCTGAAGTCAATCGACCTTTTATTTCTGCTTGTTTCTAACCTTGATGGAAGGCTAGAAACTACTTGTATTTAGGTATAACATTTACAGAGGTGCTGGGGTTTTTTCACTCTTGTTGTTTACTGGTTTCTGCTAGCCCTGACATAAGCTCCACTTAGTTGTACTCAGCTCTGTTGAAGAAGTCTGGTCTTCCAGATTATCAGGTTGCTCACAGATGCTGTGCACGTTGTTTGTTGAATTGACGGGCAGTGCAGAGGTGAGGCATGTGCAGAGGTGCAACAGAGGTAAGAGTGCTCCGTGCTTGAATAATTTGGGAATAGTGATTTTTTTTGTTTCATGCAGTGAATAGTGATTACAACTTGGGGTTTTTTTCCAGTATGAGAAACCAACTTAAATTGTTTAAACGTGAGGAGACCACCTTCTTGATGTACTGATGCTGTGTTCTAGAATTATATTTTAAGAATGCCTGTCAGTCTAAATAGACTCAAAACAGGATTTGCTTTCCAGTTTCCTGCCAATTCAGGATGATTTATTACATTAAATAATGTTATCCCAAGTGAGGAGAGAAAGTGTGAAGCATGTTTTCCACAGTCGTTACCTCTTTCTCTGCTACTTCAGTAGTGGCACTTCTCAGCCTGAAGGAGACGGTTGTTGCCGTTGTTTCCTTGTTTTGTGTTCCTGCCTGAGAACAAGGAACAGAGCATTGGCCTGAAAGGGGCTCATGGTGCCATCCTGCAATCCCGTTTGATTTGAGTAATGAGAACGGGTAAAAGTTGAGTGTGAAGAAGTTTTAGACGCTGCTGTTTTACTCAGCATTTTACAGTGTCCGTTCTACATTGTGGATATGCAATGCAGCCACTGTATTACACTGTCATGCAATTCATCCTGGATATAGAAATATTTCAGTATAAAAACTCCTAATAGAGTGCACGTACAGATAACAACCAAGATTATGGAGAAGGAAAATGGTTTGATAGAAACTTTCTTATTTAACATACAGTGAAGAATTACCTGTAATACTAGAACAAGGAGAAGGATAAAATTGAAGGGAAAAAAATAACCCTTGCTGTCAGTCAGAAAATAAGTACATTTCTGGCAGCATCTTTCTGTTTGGAATGCAGAATTGGTAGCAACTCCCGCAGTTTTTTTTGCAGGGATGAAGTGATGATGCAGGATTAGGCCCTCTGCTAGTGAAAAAAGCATTTTGCTGTGTAAATGTCTTCCTTCCTTACACCTTGCTTTCTATTCCTTCTTCCTTTGTTAGCTAGGAGGAAGGAATTAGTCCAGCTCTTGAAAAATTTCTTCCAATTGTTCCACAATTAGATGGCTTTTATCGAACGCTGGGTAAGAGCCCATCTCCACAAATGGAGCTGAGAACTAGTGAACTTGTTACGTGATTCAGGATACTAGTGAGTCTGTAATAATGCATTTATGACACCCTGTGCGTGGTTTCCTTGGAAATTAAGTTTTAAAAGACCAGCATGAAGGCCAGGAGATTACTAATGGTTCCGTTTGTGTGTTACCAGACCGGAGGCATCTTTATAAAGAGTCAGCCAGTGTAGGTGTTGCCAGCGTCATTCCAACAATTTGAATGCAAAGACTGGGGGTTTGATCAGGGGATCTCCGGCTTTTGCAAATTGTGGACCAGGTCACAACACGGAGCTTTTCATTTTGCTCCTTCATCCCACGTTTATCACATTGCTCCACTTTAATCAACGTAACTGGTGCAACTCTGCATAAAACATGCTTTGCTTTCTAAGCTGTTTAATTGCATTAAAAAATTAATTGGTCTTCTGGCACTTCATAGAGCTCCTTAGCTGCATACATGAATTTTGCATTAAGCGTGCCTAGAGGGGTGCGATGGCGTTGTCATTGCTGTGCACGGTTACGCTGTAGGGACGAGAGTGAGGGAGTAAGCACTGAAAGATCTCATACCTGCCAAGATAAAAACCACTGGTGAAAGAATTAGAGAATACGAAGGTGGGCCACGACGGCATTTCTTGAAACAGCAGGGCAACTACGGGGCTAATAAGGGATGCAGCTCTGTCATCCGCTTACTCTGATTTGAGACCTACTGAACAAGAAAATCAGATATTTAGCAGCGCGCTGAGTTACTTCACCACACTGAGTTGAAGAAACGGTTTCAGCCAAGTGAGTTTTTTATTACGGTTACAAATCTATTAAGTTGCAGATACGTGAAAAATTATTTTCTTGCATCTGGAAACAACTACGCGAGATCATTGTTTATAAATGTTTTGTCTGTCATCATCTCTTCTCCTTTCCCTTCCTTTCCCCTTGTCATGGACATTATTCACTTATGTTTTTTCTTTCATTCTGTGTCTGTGAAGCTTCTCTGCCTTGCTCTAAATCTGCAGTTTTCATGCAGCTTCCTCATCAAGGTACATTCTACTTTCATCATATTTGCACGAAATACTGCTTGATCTGCTTTAGGGTTGGGCTTGTGGCATGAGAAGTGGTTTACTGATCCTTTTGACACGGGAATGGCTTCGGTGTAAGTGCTAAGCTGTTGCTTTTCTTGTTTGATGCTAATAATACCTGATGATAGAGCAGGCAAAGTCAGTCACATCCTGAGGAATGAGATGCGTTTGGTAATAGAGAAGTGGGTGCTTGGTGTGTGAAATTACTCTGCTGCAGGTATTAAGCTAAAATGACAAACTATTTCATGTGAGCTCTTCAGATTGACAGGACGTCAGTGTTAACTTCAGTTACGCACCACCCGAAAACGGGCACGAGTTCTTCGGCCTACATGGCAGCAGACAGAAGCTCAGGGAAATGGGTACTCAACACCACTTGATTTCTGCTTCTGTATGGAGGAATAAGAAACAGCTGCAGAAGAGGGTTTTTTCGCTCACACCAGTGGGTTGCTTCCTATTCTTATCGTAGGTTGTGGGGTTTTTTGTAAGCTCACACCCACACAAGGAGAAGGATGATGTAGCCTACAGCCAGCTTCTGGCTGGAGTTTTGCAACTGTCCCTATACGCGTGTGAAATGTGGAGTGTATTCTTTATTCTCGCTAATGCCAATGAGAATTTCTTATAGGAATGAGGCATAACTGTGGGAGATGTCGTTTATAGTAATAGGATTTTGTTCTTTTTATTCGCTGTCAGACATCCTAATTTTTGCTGCTGATTGTACTTTTAGCCTCTTGCATAAAAACACCCTTCTTGCTATTCATTCCAGTGCTGCACGTGTACCGTAAGTGTTGAGAGTGTTGCTAAACACGTCAAACATACTCATTTTGTTGCAGAAGTAATGTGACAGCTACACTAAGATATTGCTACAGGAATTATTAATTGGTGTCAGCATAAAAGTAATAATTGATTGGAAGCATGTCTGCATTAAACTGAAGTCTCAGCTTTCGTATCTTCAAGTTACTGTGTCCAAAGCTGTGAGAGTAGCGGCTCATAACCCAGGGCTTTCATGCGCTGTCATCGTGTCAGCATGACGTTTACGCTGAAGCAGCTCATTTTTGAGGTTTGTTTGATGTTACTCTTGTAGCAAAACATAACAGAGTTACCTTGCCCTGCAGAGAACATCCAAAGCTTCTCAGAAAAGTACACGCGCTTGGGTATAAAGCCTGTCTGGTTCCATCCTCATCTCGCGCTCTGTCAACCTCCCCCTGCCTTTGGTGGAGCTGAACTTCTGCAGCAGCCGTTCTTGTAAAGATTTCCAGGTTCACCTGTTCTGCCTGTGTTTCCTGTTACTACCCTGCTTAGAAAACTGTTTCTGTAGTTGCCCTTGTTAAAAGTTAGTTGTTGATATTCCCCCCGCCCCCCC
>VZTL01044095.1:242-15124 GCA_013400535.1 Scopus umbretta | reverse complement strand
GCGGCGGCGGGCGTGAGCGCGAGCGCGGGGCTCGCCTCCCGCCGGCCCAACGGCTCTAACTGCCGCCCGCCTCTGCTTCCCCTCACGCTCACCCCCCGGCGGCCTTTGCCTCCGGGGCCTGCAGCCGTGCGCCCCGCCGCGCTTCCCCTCGTCCGCGCTGTTAGCCTCGCTGCCTGCCCCCGCCGTGCCGCTGCCAGCGGGGCAGCTCCTCGCAGCCGGCTCTGCCAGCGGCCCTGTGCTCCGCAGCACCCCTCCCCACGCCTCCCGCCTCGCCGTGACTGCTGCCCCGCTCGTTCCTTCCCGCTGAGGGAGCTGCCTGCTCCCGTGCCTGCTTCTCCAGACCACCCCCACGGGGCTTTTACTAATAAATGGTGGGGCGGGGAATGTAGGGAGATTTGTGTTTTCTTCTTTTTTTTTTTTAAATTCAAATTTGAGCCATAGGGAAAAGAAAGGCATTTGATTGCTTGCCTCACTTGCAGGGTGAGTGAAACGTGCTGGCCCTTACCAAACAGTTTTCAGTGTCTTAATTTAGTAAAGGCCTCCTCTCCTTATTGCATCTTTCTGAATCAGGGTCTCAACCTTTGCTCCTCCGTCAGTCCAGCCCCTTCCTTCCTTCTTGGCGCATACCTGCAGAGCTGGACACTTTTGGCTATTAACGTGCGCCTTCGAAGACCCGCTCAGCACTGGGGCGGGGAGAGGCACCCTTCTTGTCCTGGTCCCACGCACGCAAGCCTGGAAAGGCAAATGGAAAGGCAAAACCGCGTCGGGCCGCGTCTCTTGCATGTGCGACGTGTCCTTGCTTGGCCTAACATGTGGCTTGCTGATGATCGCATCTTGTGCGTGAAGGGGTCTGGGAGCAGGAAGGAGACCGCAGATCTTTTTCTCAGTCTGGGAATCCATGTGTTTAAATGAGCTTTGCTCTAGCGGTGCGTGACCCAGGCTGCGGCTCCTTTCCCACTCGCACCTACTGCTCTGACCCCTGCTCGCGTCACCTGTAGGGCCTGAGGTCACCCAAAGGTGCCCTGGCAGGCGTGGCATTGGCAGGTGGGCTTCTCTGGAGTTGTGCACAGGCGCGAGGCCTGGGTTGCGTGTTTTCTTTCTGTCTTCAATGAAGGACTCACATGTATGTAACATTCATGTTCTAAAATGTATGTATAGAGAGAGAGTAAATCAGCAGTGCTGAAAGTGGCCTACCGTAAGAAAGGGAAGTGCTCCTTTCTGTTGTAAAATAAATGCAAATAATAGAAATAAGTAATAAGGAAATAATTCATAACAATAAGCGAAACAGCGAAGTGCTGAAATGTTCTTGCTAATTTTGAGCTGAGTGAAGAAGTGCAAGGTTATGGAAGGGGAGAAACTGGGTGTCTCCTGAATAACTCGTGTGCACGTGCACTGGGAATCCTGAGTTCAGTCCTGGATTTGTCATTACTACAAATACGGGAGCTTGTAGAGATTAGCAACAAAAAATTCAAAGCCCTGGCATGACTTATGTAGATGAAAAATGTTTGAAAGAGCCTGTTTGATAAGTAAGAGAGAAAAGGTGCAATTCTTTAGATATGTAATGATACAGGCAACGAGGGCTTGTGTATGCATACATGGTGAACGTTAAGGAAGTATAACTCCCACTAGCCATGCTGGGGACGTAATTTAGGTGGTACAGCAATTATTTCTACTGATAATGTTGGCTATCATATGGGAAATAAAGAAATAAAACTGTTTCTTAGGCAGAGTTTCTCTACACAGAGCTTTTACTGATGTAACTCTGCAAGAAAAATTATGAACCGACCGAAATAGCTAGCTAGGTACAACAGTCAAATGTATAGGCCAGAATATGAAAAAACCCCAACCACTCCACACAACACACCACCTCTCCTGTCCTGAGTAACCACCATACCAGATGGAGCCCAAAGTCTTGGACTAAATTAACTCAGTGGACGTTTTGTGGACATTTCAAAGGCATGGTCCATCGACTAAGGGAATATAGCTGTGTCGTATATCAAAGGATGGAAAGAGGAGTCGTGGTTAATGAGGATGTATTGGACAGTGAGCATGATGTGAATGGTATGGAATAAGGGCTGGAGAATGTGCCGGTTTTGACTCCGAGAGTGTGCTTTTCTTCACAGCAGCTAGTATGGGGCTGTGCTTTGGACTTGTGCTGAAAACAGTGTTGGCAATACAGGGATGTTTTCGTTACTGCTGAGCAGTGCTTGCGCAGGGCCCAGGCCTTTGCTGCTCCTCACACCGCCCCACCAGCGAGTGGGCTGGGGGTGCACAAGAAGCTGCGAGGGGACACAGCTGGCACAGCTGACCCCAACTGACCAAAGGGATATTCCACACCATATGGCGTCTTGCTCCGTGTATAGAGCTGGGGGAAGAAGAAGGAAGGGGGGGGGGACATTTGGAATGATGGCGTTTGTCTTCCCAAGTAACTGTTACATGTGACAGAGCCCTGCTTTCCTGGAGGTGGCTGAACCCCAGCCTGCCGTGGGAAGTAGTGAATGAATTCCTTGTTTTGCTTTGCTTGCACACATGGTTTCTGCTTTACCTATTAACCTGTCTTTATCTGAACCCACGAGTTTTCTCACTTTCGCCCTTCCAGTTCTCTCCCCCATCCCGCCGTGGGGGGAGTGAGCAAACAGCTGTGTGGTGCTTAGTTGCTGGCTGGGGTTAAACCATGACGATAGGAAATATTGATACAAATAAACAAACAAGATTATTAAGAAAGGGATTAAGGGTGAAGATGGGGAAGAAATCTTCTCAGCGTAGGGGTTTTTTTAATGCCATATTTCCTACTGTAGGAAGTAAAATCCCTAAATACCCTATAGAGACCTGTCCCAAACTTGTGGACTGTGATCTTTCTCACATCTGAGTAGCTTTATTTCAGAAGACTCACTCTAAAGCATATGAGGAGTTCTTTTAACTGGATATTTAGTTGAAAGAGAACTGGATTGCTTTACTTGCTTGACTTGTTAAATTATATCTTGTCTGAACAGTGTAAGTTTCTCATGTAGTTCTTGCAGAAGGCTATACTGACAAGGAAGCCCTTAGCAAAATGCTCAATTTAGAATATCTAGTTGATATCTTCTAATTATAGTCATCCTCCCCCATCTCTTTTCAGTGATGACAAATTTAGTAGTTTTACAGGATATTTTCATCATAACTTCCTCTTCTCACTATTTTAATTCTAAATTGTTACTAACACCCTGTTAGCCATCTTAATCTGTTCAGTCAGCTGAGTTTCTTGAACCTTCAGTTCACTAATCCTGCTTTTATGGGAGACTGAGTGCCAGAACTGTATCTTATTAGAGAAGAGATCTAACAGAACAATTTTGTTCCTTGCAAGGGCCACAGTTAGTGCTCTTGGCTAAAAAATAAATGCTTTTATAATTTAAACACACAGGAATAAAGTGCAAGCGCCATGGAAAACAGCCAAGCAATCTAAATCAAGCTAAAATATGTTTCGTAGCTACCAAATTTCTGTATAAGCATAATAACCACTGAATTCGTGTTATATATTGTAGACTGAAGTACATATTTTAATCTTTTTCAGATAACATAACCTTAAGAATGCAGTTGGTTTGTCAGAGAGTTGGCACTTGTTCCTCATGTTTGAAGAGACAACTGAATGGCTTCCCGGGATTAATTAAATGGCAGAGAAGACTGGTTCCTGCTTGTGTCAGAACTATTTACAGTGAGACGGGGAAATGGGAAAAAACCTATGGGTTGGAGACAAGAAAAAGAGTTGAAAATTGGTGGCTTCCAAGAATAAAGGATCAGTTCTGCAAAATTTCAGAAACTGATGTAAGCATTATGAGAAATTTGGAAATTACATGTTTGATATTTTTCTTTTCTCAGAATGAAATTCATTGAAAATTACTTAGTACCGTTGGCTTATAATGATGAGATACATATTACATTACAGGGGAAAATATTTTTATATGACAGTAGGTTATTAAAAACCGTTGATGAAATAGGTAGAAAACTAATAATAAAAAAATCTTGAGGAAAAACACAATCGGCAAAGTATGAGCTTGTAAATTTAGGAAGTGTTTAAGTAATCAATTCTTTTTTTTTTAATATTATAACACATTTAGGAATCAATTATTTAAAGTATTAAAAGAAACCTCTTCTACTTTCGTAACTTTTGTAAACAATTAATTTTCTAAAGGTCTTGTTCCCAATGGTTATGACAAATCTATTACACTGCACACTATGACTCATTGAAATCTGTGTTAAGGGAAGATGATTTTTTTAAAGAATATTTTCTGGTTTACAGTGTCTTAGAAATAATGAATGACTTGCAGAAAAAAAAAAAGTTTTTCCATGCAATAAAAGATCTTCAAAACAATTGTAATCTCGGTCTCTGACTCTTTTTGCTTTCACAATTATGCTCAGTTGCATAGGTATAAAACCATTTTTGTTCCCCTTCATGTTTGTTTGTTCTTCTTTCCTAAAATGTGCCCCCTCTCCAACAAAAAATTGATTCTGTCAAAGTGTCGAAGAGAGAAAAGGGGCTTGCTTTTTCTGAGGAATAAAACTGAGGTGAAAATGGTGTGTATGCATACATGTAGCAGGGAAAGCATTAATTTAGGCTTGTGTCTTTAATATCTGACAATACATGTATACATAGGTATCATATATATATATCATACAAACGCTAAGTTGTAAATTGTTTTCTTAATTACATTTTTGTTTTATCCTTATAGTTGAACTTAATTTAATAACATCTCATATTAAAAGGCAAATAGTGTATAGTGCTGCAATGAAGTATTCAGATTATTTCTAATTTTGCTGTTATTGGACAAAAGCGATAAAAAAGTAATATTTGATAAATATGAGTACAGTTTGGTTCAGAATAGTGAAAGCTGCCCATATTTTTTTTTTTTGCATTACCAACATAAGAACTTACCAAGCACATATCAATGATAAATTCAAGGTTAACCAGGATGTATTGGGAATCATTTGTGTGAGAGAGATAATGTTTGATTTCTTTGTAACTTTTGTCAATTTACTCAAACCTAACTAAATGAAATTTTTACTTGCTTTTCACTCTGCAAGATACTGCTTGTAAGATGTCTTTGGATCTGAGCATACGTAGTGGAACTGAACAGTTCTACTTCAGTGGATGTTCATGCAATTGCAAATGATTGACTTAGTCACTCAGTGAGTTTCTGCAGTTCAGCTGACAAAAAGCAACTGGCCCTGTGTGAGCTCCATGTTTGTTGTAAATACAAAGTAAAACACTTATTTAATCTGTCACGTTTTCATTTTTTGGTGGGACAGATTAGGAGCACATAGATAATCAGTGACAGATGCTATGGTAAGGAATGGTGATTTGTTAAGCTGCAGTTATGTTAATGTATCTTTTGTTGAGTAAAAGTTGATTAAAAACAATTTTCAAGCTTCATATAAATACCAATATAAATTGATGAGATGGCAGCAAGTTCTGGTAAAACATCTCCATTTACAGTCCCAAAGAATGTGATCCAAGGAACTTTGTCAGTGCTGCCTTGGATCAGTTCCAGCAGAACCTTGTGTCTTTTCGTAGCACTCTGCAGTTTATAATGTGTGCATGTATTTATTCAAGTGAAATGCTAACTCGTGTAGTTAAAACTTTCTAAAATTTTCTTTCTAGAAATCAAGACCAAAATTTTATGTGCTTTCTATGTTCCCATATCCTTCTGGAAAGCTACACATGGGCCATGTGCGTGTCTACACCATCAGTGATGCAGTAGCTCGGTTCCAGAAAATGAGAGGGATGCAGGTAAGAAAAGATCGGCAGTAGGACTGTGTGGGTTTTTTATGTTTTAATATCACGATTGGTCAGGAAGTTAGTATTTTCCAATTCCATGAAGGTGAAGGCTTAGCTGGAATATATGCTACAAATGCATAGATAATGACCCGTGGAGCTTTGAAGATTGAAATTTGAGACTTTTTTAAAAACAGGTGGTGTTCAGAACTCACAGCTGATAAATTTTTAGAAGCTGTCTCAAATGATACAGCTGATGCTGTATCAGCTGCCTGAATCTATTGATGTACAGCACAGTGTCGATGAGACGTGTGGGCCACACCATTTCCAGAGGAGACTGAAGACCCTACTGGCATCTAGGTGGGACCATGGGGGAGAAAAAAGTGTAGCTGGCAAGAGGAAACTGAGACACCACAGGAATCTACTCCTTTCACCTCTTCTGTTCCTGAGAAAAGGTTGATGTCCTTTGCCAGACTTGGAGGGGACATCCTGCTCCTCTGTGCCAGCTTGGAGGGAAACCTGGCTGCTGTCACACGTCACGTCACCTGGGTGTAACTTGAAATTTAAGTTCTGTAGTGGCGGACCCCTTGACTTGCATATTTTGGCCTTGCCCATACATATGAAACGCTGTCTTCTGAGGGTGCAAGTGTACAAAGTAGGCTAAGCTAACTACTTGCCACATCTGCAAAGAGAAATGACACTGTCCCTTCCGTGTTCCTTTGTTTCCTGTTCCGCCCCATGCCTGCCATAATTTCTCCCTTGCTCCCTTCTGTCTCTCTGGTAGGTAGAAGGTATAGCAGAGAGCCTAGTCTAGCAGTCTACAGGTGGGATCCTAGTTGGTGTTCTGCTCTAAAGACTGGAGGGTAAAATTTGAAGGATGTGAGGAAGGTGTGGGAGAATTCTGGCCCAAGTGACAACCCTATTAAGGGGGAAGAAGACATTTGGTAGGGGGAAAATATTACGAATCCGGGAACCAGTAGGAAGGAGGAATATGGAAAGAGAATACCCAATTTTAGGGTAGAAAACAAAAGGAAAGAAATAGCTGTAGGCAAGAGTCTAGGATGAGACTCGTAAAGGAATTCTCTCGAATGTGTGAGAGAGAAGGAGCAGTTGAAGAATACAGGAATCAGACCCTCAAAAGAGTATAACGATGAAATGGAGAAATAAATGTTAGTTGCTGGTTGTGGTACTAAGTGCAGTTTCCTTGCTACAAGTGCTGCAGAAGAGTAGTGTTTCCTGGATTTATCACCATCCATGAGACACTTAAAGGTATTGTCACTGAATTATTCAGTGTGCTATCTTTCCAAACACTATGTATTTTATGCCAATGATGAACGTACCGTGCACTGAATATGTGCTGTTGGTTTACAGAAATGCATTCTTATGCTTTAAAATTACAGGAAAAAGAAATAACTACCTTAGACTTTAAATGAGGTAAAAAAAAACCCCAACACGTCTGTTGTAACACTAATCTTTCCTAACTCCTCTGAATGACCAGAACTTAGATCTCATTAAAAAAATTGAGCCAGCTGGGCTCTTGAAGGGACTTTCAATTCTTGCTTGATGTTAAGACCACTAGAGATGTTGATTCAGGACATAGCTCATCTCTCATCAATAACAGTGGACATACCCACTAGATTTCTATTCAGAGAGATGAAAACATGCTTCCTCTTCTACTAGCTAAAATAAAGTGAAAATAATTGTCTGCATCCAGTAGGATGCTGTAGGTGTTAGCTTTTGAATACAAGGGAAGTAAGCACCTTTAGTAGAAACCTTTGGAGAAAATGAGAAGATAATGTAATTGCAATGAAATACAAGAGCCACTGTGAAAGCAAGTTTTTATTTCCATGATGGCCTGTTTTTTCCAGAAAAGTTTTGAAAGTCAAAAATTTTTAAATCTTGCATTTCAATTTATTTTTAAATTTCAGGTAAAATTACTTTGAAGGGTCTTAAAGTGCCTGTAAAACATGCTAAATTTCTATAAATATGTATATCTTCTGTTGTGTTAACCACTTCAAACATCTATTTATGACTAAAGGTGGCAGCCAAAGAATTTAACCTTCATGTATGATTAAGAGACATTAAAGATGTCTCAAATGAATTTCTGAGTATGTCAGACTAAGAGCTATTGTGTTAGTGATGTATATTAACCTGCTGGAATTTATATTTACCTTAAAAACCCTTTTCTTTATTAGCCATGCTAATTTCTCCATCACTTAGAAGTAAAGTCTTTATAATTGATTTTCTCCTCACAATTAATCTATCAGCCTCTAGATGTTTTCTCTCGCCATTGTCACAGTTGTCCAATTTGTTAAAGTTTTCTTCATTGTGGTGGTTATAGCCTGTGACATAGTTACGTCACAATACATAAAATTTCATATACCCCCAAAAAATGTTTTCCTGTATTCAGGGAATTACTGGCATTCTTCAGTGCATAAAAAGAAAGAATGCTTTAGAAACAAACAATGTTAGTGTGCATAATTTTGAAGTTATTCTATTGATTTTTTTTTTTTTTTTTCTTTTCCTTCCTGGAAATTCAGCTTCAATAAAGAATGTTTGAAAATTCAGAAAGTGCTAATTTTTCCCAAGTCAAACTTCTAAGTAGAAGTGAATGCATTTCAGGTATTCAAGGCAAGTTTAGGGTAAGATTTTTGAGGAGTAATTGCTTTCATCATTTCCAAACTAACAAAAAGGAAGAGTCATTGAAAATAATCTTAGGGACTGTATCTCTATGTAGAGATGTAGAACTGACCTTGGTTAGCCAGTCATAAAACTGTGCTAGAAGCAATATAGGTAGGTTGCAAGTGTTTGTAAGGCAACAAGGAATGATGGGCTGTTACCATGAAAAATACAGGCAAAACCATTCAGAACTCGCAGTTCCCAGGGAAAACTTCAGACTACAATGTGTATTTGTTGTCTAATAAACAGCAAGGGAAAATATCAGGAAAAATATATCTGGCATGTACATAGTTGACTAGTTTATACGACTGAATAAGAAAGTAGTGTATGTTGAATAAGATGGAGATATTTTTCTTAGAGAATGCCTTCATGAGAAATAGTAAATTAATTTCATGTTGATTTAATCTGAACAGGCAACAATTGTCTTGTTTGTTATAATACTTCAGTAAGGATACGCTCGAATGCCTTTACAAAGGGACTAAAGGTCCTGTAGTAAATTGGAACCATTCTTCTGAAAGCATTCGTTTAATTTCTTCATGTTGGAGGTAGGTTGAAATCTTAACTAGGAAAGTGTTAAATCATTTGGATGCTGTTTTTTTGTTTTTCTAAAATGGAACATTTGTATTTCATTTTGCTAGCTGGATAGAATCTGATTTTGTTTCAATTAAAATATTCTAGAGAGCTAATACACACTGAAATCTACTGGTATTTGCCAGAAACCTGTACTTCACCAGCATTTTAAGTGGAAAAATAAATATTTGTTGCTCTTTTTTTCCCCCCTTGTTTTTGGAAGAAATACTGCTTCGACATAAAGCCGTAGATGATGTTGGTGACTAATGACCGAAATGGGCACTCAAACAGATCACCGAATAAGCGGCAGCTTTTTCTGCAATACGTGACCGGCTGGTCATTCGTTTAATGGTGTGCAGGGGTGGGATTTCATGCAAGTGTAGCATCACAATAGGCAGTCACTTTTTCAGTGTACTGATGAGTGTTAAGCTTTGCCGAGTTTTCAGTAGGAGGTGCATGAATGTGCGTATTGCAGCACGGAGGTAATCACCAGAGTCCCGTCGGTACTGGGGCCAGCACATTGATTGTGCCGATGGGTGATGAAGTCCCGTTTTGTTTTACCTGAACATCTGACAAATGAAGCACTGTCTTGTTCCAACGCTCCGCAAGTAGCTGTAGGCGGTGCATGGGAAACAAACTCTGTCGTGCACTTGGACTAGGTTGCTGGGTAAATGATTTGTAGAGTACATCTGTTGTAAGATAAGTTGTTTACATTCTAATTCCTGAAGATGAAGTCTGAAGTCTTTGCGTGGGAACTGTAAACCATACAGATTACTTAGCAGGAGTGCAGTGAGCTAGTCTCTTTCGAAAATGTGTTAAGGATAACGTTTTTCTTGAAGTGCAATTAAAACAATTTTTGTGTATGGAGAGTTCTAGTCACAGGTCTTATTACAAACATATTTTTTTTTAAATGCTATGAAAAAGTAATTTATATATTTTTAAATTACCATTTTGTATGTATTAATAAACCAATCCAGAACTACACTGTGAAGTTTCTGGTTGTGTTTTCTCCGTAAATTCACATGCATGTTGTGAATTCAAATGTACGATTTTTGTAACAAGTTAAGAGATTTCCTATTCATTGTTTGAGAGTGCCATGTACAAATGATAGAGATATTCACAGTGGTTTTCACCATGGCAGATTTCCAGCCTGCTGCTGCTTGGGGAAAAAGTATTTACCATTGCTTTATCATGCTATCATTATCATGTCTTTGATAAATTCAAAAGTGGATAATTTGTGCCTCTCAGAGGACTAAGGACAATTCCCTTAGCAATCAGTAAACAGAGAGTGATTCAGTTCAATAGTTCCTGTGATATTGTTTTAAAAAATTTTGAACTGTAATTGATACCACAGCGAGGCTGTCATATGCAAGTTGTGCAGAAATGGGAATGATCATTGGACAATTCAGGGTGAAATTCCTGTACGCTAGGATCAGATTTCTTAATTTATACTTAAACTGCTCCTGATAGGTGGGATTGGAATATTGTCAGTGGTATTTCCACAATATCCCAAAATGACTTAAAGAGCATTTTCATTTTATCCAGAATGTCTTTTTTTAAATTGGATGTATTTTCATTGTTTTCCCTTTCAGCAGCAAATCTTAATACTCTTGAAATTGCAGATAAGAATGGTATTGAAGAAAGACAGGAAAGTTTAATTAAAGCCTTATAATGAATTCATCAGTAGGATGAATTATTTCAATATAGTTCCATTTTCCTATTGTCGTTAGCTGCTATTCTCCACCATTTTTTTGTGTGAGGCTGCTGTGTCCTTTTACCAGGTTATTTTCTGTGGTATAAACCAAGTGGAAAGTATTACAAGTATCCTGTGTGAATTGAATCTTATTTAAATTTTATTTTCCAGTAGCAAATACTGAAAGTATTAATTAGCTCACTGTTTCATTTTGAAAGAAAGAGAAAACGAGATATTATTTTAAATGCAATTGTTATACAAGAATGTGTGAGATTAAGGAGGTGACTGACACCTTTGTTTTCTAAATGTTTGTAGTAATGTGTGGATGTCGAATAATTTCTTATATCTTGTGAGAACAAGAAATAAATTAGACCATTTTATAAGCAGAGTTATGTTTTGATAGAAATCTGTGTGGGTTGATTATTTTTTAATTTGAAAGTGCCTTATCAGAATGCAAATATGCAGCATTCTGTTGCAGAGAGTCATTGAAATAGTCCTTGCTAGAATGTACACGCTAGTCAAAAATCCATTATTTTAATCTATTTCCAGGTGTGCCTTGTCTGCTTGGGGTTTTTTTTTGGGTGGTGGTGGTAATTTTTAGCTCTTGTGTAATGGTGGTTATTACCTAATACACTTAAAAGACAATCTAGGCTGGATTCAGGTGAAGGTCTTGTATTTAAAATGTGTTGTATCTGTAATCTGTTGATTTACAAATCAGATTTTCAACACGTTTGGCATAATTGTAGGTGACAACTGGGAGGAGCAGCCATCCTCTCCTTTCCCCTCTCCAACCATGTGTCCTTACTGTCTCGCTGGTGTGTGGTTGCACAATTGTGAAGATCAAGTGCAAGGAGGATGACAGAAAGTTGCTGCTGGAGCCATGGGTGTTTTCTGGCAGCTGGAATTTGTGACCATGGATCACCTATTCTGTCAGGCTTTTTTGGTTAGTTCATGTTGAAAGTGTCATGGAGCTGTAACTAGAGACAGGAGTGTAGACTTTGCTGTATTGATTCAAATCACTAATCTGTCAGCAAACCTCTCCGTTTTCATTTTTGGTTCTATTCTCTTATCACACATTCTCTGAAATACATACATTTATTTACAGTCATTTTTGACACTGATTCTGGTGTCTTTCTTAAAATTTAGAATGCATCGATCTGGATGCAAGAAAGATACGTCAGCTCCCTGGTCATAGTTTTGAGACCTACTGAGCACATCAGGAGAGCAAACAAGTTCTTTGTTTCCTTACAAACATTAAGGAAAATTCACTGAATTATCTGTCCTAGTTACGTTGACAGAGGCAGAGAACTGAGTGTTATGAGATCATTGCCAGCCTTGTGTTACATAGTGCCTGCTGATCTCGCCTAATAATGTCAGTGTGATGGGCTGATTGTTATGGCAGTGAATAGATGAAAATCCTCTGAAAGGAAGAGCTGAGATCTCAAAAATGAATTCATGGAGTTACTGTGTCTTCCTCTGCTTCGTCCCACAGTCACATTAAGAGCTCTAGCCATCGTTAATGACAGATTTTTGACCGTGCCATGAAATGATTCTTGCAGCGATGCCTCGAGCATTAGCTCTGACTTAGGTCAGAGCCTTTAGGATCTAAAAAGTTTCAAGATGCAACTGTTTTCCTTTTTAATGATGTGCTCCTGAAAAGACTGCTCAGTGTGGTAGTTACCAGCACTGTGTTCCGCACACACTAATAAATCACTGCCTTGCAACTTCACATTCCTGTGTAAAACATAGTATGTTGGGTGGTAGAAAATGCCAGTCTTTCCTAGTTGATCCTGCCAGATCATGTGAACTTCTGAGGATCTTAAGCCCTTTATGTTCAAGACTAACCTAGTAGTTTTAACCTGGAAGAATTTACCTGTCTACTTCATCGTGAAGACCAGAAACACACAGCTGCCTTTGGAGATAGTATTGGCTTCTGCTGTCTTAAAATGACTGAAACTGTAGCCTGCCTTCGTTTACCAGGTATAGACATCCTTGGACGTTTTCAGGCCTCCTCTCTCTACAACATATGTTCATTATTTGTTTTTCTTTGTCCTTGCAGCTTAGAGAAAATACTGTCTGTACAGAGAAGCATTGCTTGGAAGAATGGTCATTCTAGAGGGCAGAGTTGATCCCTTAGTTGCATAAGGTTTAGAGACTGCTGTCAGAAGCAGTCAAGCCAGCATTCAAGAAAGTGGATGACTTTTTTTGCTTTTACTCTGCTCGTCTGTAACGCTCAGAGAGCAGCCATGTTTTCTGCTAGCCTATGACCAACCCATCAAGGAGCTACAAGGAATACCCTTTGGTCTTCAAAACTGCTTTCTTCCTATTTTTTTTCTTTGTTTTGAACAGTTGGACTGTTCCTTTACTCTTTGTGCCAACTTCTGACGTGTTAGTAGTATATTTTCTTCTCCCATGTCTCTTGAGATTTTTGATGCTTTTCAGAACTATATAGTTAATCTGAGCCTTGTGGTTTATGTTGGCTTAGTAGAGTTAAGATGTAATGCCAAGTGCTGCATGGAGACTGTGGCTTTTTAACTATAGATACGTAACATACATTCCAGCCAGAAGCGGCTGACCTATTGTTTCGACAAATGCATTTCACAAACCTTTCGAATCCATTCACGGTAGAGAAGTAAAAGAGACAATAAACTTGAAATCGTTTTCTAAACCGCTGTGCGTGTTACATTCATCTCTATAGCAACTACATAAATAGATCTATCCTGGAGATTAATTTGAGGATATTTTTAATGTCTCTTTAAATTCAGGTTTCTGATTGAAACTTGAATTAGCGTATTTCTTCAGCCCTTTAACTTGAGGAATGCTATTGGTTGTTAAATTGAACTGTCTTTTGAATGTGATAAGTGAATACACTGTATGATATTTTTAATATACATGCTAGAATTGGGAAGATCTCTGCGAGCAGATAACTCCTGCTAGTGCTGATGGTACAGTGATAAAATGTCTGCACATTAGCTGTCTGGAGCATCAGTCAGCCCTTTTGGGGAGCTTGTAGCTGGTAGTGAAGCTGTTCTTCCCACATCCTTTTGTTCATAAGCATGAGGAATGAGATTGTGCCTTGCTTTTTTGGCTGCCTGTCTTTATCCAGGACATCTTCTGAAGCCAAATTTTACAAAACAAGAGTAGTTTTTTTAATCTCACTTAATATGTGCATCAGCTTGTAGTAATAGAAGGCATTTGTAGAGTTTCAAATGTAGGGCATTTCTCTAAACAAATGGGGTTTGAATAAGAGAAAGCATGCATTATACATGAAAAAAAAAATCAGGTTTCTTTCATCATTTCTGTCCAGAAGCAGGTGGTCAGCAATAGTAGTGGTCAAAAAGAGCTGAGCTGCAGAAACTAGTATTTTAGTGTGTCCTACTGGTAGTTTATGTAAAGTTTACCTTTCTTTTTTTATATCAGTAGTTTTGATTACTGGTGAAGGGAGGGAGAGGAGAAGGGGGAGGGAGAGAGGTGCTTCAACAGGGCGTTTGCAAGTGGTTGAAGCTTCAAATGAGATTTTCCATGTAATGCTTACAATGTGAGGAAGTGGGGAGTTAGGAAATCTGACTCTTGTATTTTCTCACACTGTGGTACGAGAAACAATAGGCTGGCTGATTATAGAGAAAGTTTGTAACACAGCATAGCATTCCTATTTCTGTTAGATTTATACATAAAAAATGTGCTGTGTATGGACCCTAACAGTACTGGCTTGAATTACAGTTGATCACAGGTTAATACCTTTGGTTTTGTTGCTGCACCAGCAGAGTAATGATATACAGCAGGTTTAGTTTTAGTTCAGTATTGAAAACAGGAATGCTGGGGAGTCACATCTGTTAAATTCTGTTGCTTTTACACTGAGTTGGTGCCTAGGGCACCTTTATAAACATGTCTATAAAATATTTTTTATGAAAGAATCCATTGAAGTCAGAGGATTGGAAGGTTGTGGCAAAGAAGAATAAAACTTATTCAAACCAGGGACAAAAGTAGCTCTTATGCTTTGGAAACAAACAGGTTTTTGACATGGAGATCGCTTATAAGATTAGTATTGCTGGGCTGGCATTCTTATTGCTTGTTGGCTTACATGCCACTAAAGAACAAGTTCTTTATATTTTTAGGGATAAAAATTTTGGTTTCTTACAATGTGTAAAATGTTACTCAATCATGTTTTGCTGTTGTTAAACTTGTGTAACT
>VZTL01044089.1:4252-41057 GCA_013400535.1 Scopus umbretta | reverse complement strand
CTTTTGACCTGCTTGTGGCTATTTATGACCCTAAAAAGGTGTGTTCTGTTCTTGCTGACCCTCAGTCAGGCAGCTATTGCTACAGTAAGTGCCATGGCAAATCCCTTGTACCTCTTCCCTGGGCTGTTCTGTTGTTTCAGTGGGAATTCTTTATGAAATATCATTAATAAAAAACCCAAGGTTCGGGGAATACCAAACTCCTATTTAGAAGTATTGCATTAAAATATTAATTATTAATGACATCCCAATTTTCCAATATTTACACCGGTTGAGAAGGTAGATAAAGTTTAGAAGGTTTTAACCTTAGAAACATTGTGTCTCAACAGATGTGATGCTACTTCATGCTACGTGTTGCTGTAAAAAAAAACAAAACATTCGGAAGCTGGTTTTCTTTCAGGGATTTCAGACATGTTTTTGCGATTCAAATTTTAGTGAAGATCGTAACCTGTACTCCACTAGTACAATTACGGTAATTGACAACAGCAAAACTAGTTTGCAAAGTTAATTAGATTTTTCCATCTCCTCACTTTCAATTAAGCTTGTTACTCTGATGCGTTTCTTCCTGTTTAATTGCCATTGTTTTTACAGAGTATACAGGCTGTAGTAGTATAATAGTCTGTGAGATAAATACTGGTTATTGAAATAATCATAGAGCTGAACTATTTTTTGGAAGTTTTGATTGCCCTTTTCTGTTGGGGCAGATGAGTCTTGGAATTAATATTTACTTCATTTATGTAGCAGTTTTGATTTGCACTTTAAAGTACATTAAGTTTTTTGTTGTGGTTTTTTTTTGTTTGTTTTTTTTTTTTTTCTGGAGAACAAGAACCCTACTGTATTGCAGAAGCAGACATAACACATTAAAATAACTGTAATTATAGCAGATGAAATATTAAGAGACTACAAATCCTTTAATCTGTTCATGGATTAGGCAGAAATTATAGCGAAGCTAAATGTTAAACCAGTCACTGTCAGAAAAATATTTATGGCTTCAGTAACACAGCAGTATTAAAAGTTGGATTGCTGCCCTGCAGATCATATAATTCTGTCAAACACTGTTCACGGGCAACTATGTTATGACTCAAGCTAAATAATTTGCCCCTTTCAAAATATGTATAGGTTTGCAATACTGTTGATATATTTATTCTTTTTTTTGTCATCTAAGTGAAATGAGGACAAATACAGCTAAGGTAACATTAGACGCAAGATCACAGCTAGTGTTTATAAAGTGTGTATAAATACACATTTTGAAAAAAAAATGCTTGTTTGGCATGTGGATACAAGCATCTCTCCAGTCCCTGCAATCATGAGATACCAAAATCACTTGGTTCAGTTAAGTACTTTGCAGGATGACAAGTAAAAATTTCTGGTTCTCTTGAATATGATGACATTTGTACATTTTGGTGAATATACATAGTCTGCCAAGTTTGAGAACTGAAACAACAACTCATATGGCTATATTCTCCATTATGCTCTCACCTCCTATATCTTACACCTCATGAGCCTGGACTTATCTTCCCTATATGCCATGCTCCTTTTGTGTGCTCCACCTCTCCTCTTTACTATGATGCTTACTCTTCCATATCTGACCTTAACATACATGTCTTCATCAGAGAGGATCATGAGGAAGGAATGCTGTGGCTATGGTTGTCCTGGCTGCACCACAGGTCGAGTGAACTGGCTGTTAGGCTATTGCTGAAAAATGTTGTCCTGTGATGTCTGCTTTATTTCACAAGAGACTGTTTATTGTGATCCTTGTCATCTCACGGGACATGAGGTGGCTCTGTAGAGATAGTCTTGTCTTCTCACAAGTGGTGTGAACTGGACCTGGGTGAAGTAAGTCCTGCCATATCACTGTATGATTTAAGATCCTAATGGAAAGCACAGATGTATTTCTCTTGGATTATCACTGTTTTCTGAACCTTGCTGCAAGCTGAGAGCCTTTAGAGAGAGTGAATGATTTGGGCTTTGTAATGGGAGTGCTCTAAATGGTCAAAAGGAATTCATAGAGCAGCCAGGTTGCTGGTACTTCTGTAACCAAACTATCCCAGTAGTGGAAGTATCTTACTTACATTGGGCTGAAATACCAGTATGATGCAAAGATCTTCCCAACATTTGAGCAAAATGATACGGGGTTAAAATGCCTCTCTGCCCAGGCACAATGAAGGTTGCTAGCTGGTACCTGAGCAGTCACAGAGTTCCTGTGCATCTGGACATGCTATCAGCACTGTCTGTGGAGGTCTCAGCCTTGGTATGGGACTGGCCCACTGAAGAACATTTTGGCACACTTGAGGAAAGCTTCCCTTGTTCATAGTTAAAGTTGGACAGCTGATGCTTCTGCCAGTGATGCTGGTGGAAGTAAATTGCTGGCTGTGACTGTCTCACAAGTAATGCAAAAATTCCATATGAAGAATCTGTGAAGCACCAGCTAAACTGGAATGACTGGGAACATTTCTAATCTTTTTACTCAGTCTTTTATGCATCAGGCTTTTTGCTGTTGCACTTGTAAGCACTTCCAGTCCAGCTCCCTAAAAATTTACAGATTATTCTCATGCACATTGGTGCAGGAGTCTGGACATGTGGAACTTAGTAACCTTATGGATAAAAGTCCCTTGAATTTGAAGCAATATGCCCATTCCAGTCTCTGAATCCTAGCAATTTCCAAGTCCAATCTTACCTAATACAAAATTCTTTGGCACAAACGTTGTCTCCAGTTTCTTTGAGACCAATCCTGTATTCCTTTGAGAAGTGATGTAAGAACATGTAAGGGCAGAAGATTTTGGTCTTCATAGACATTTGCAGTGAAACATACCTGTTTAAAATGTGTGAGAGTTGGCTAGGCAACTAGATTTGTATTTCAGCAGTTCAGTAAAATCTAGGGGTCTTGTTTGCTTTCTTTACTCAGTAGAGAACAAAAGCGAGTGCAGAAGACTGTAGGAGGGCTGATTGTTTTTACATCCATATTTCCCTAGGAAAGACAGATGAAAACAGAAAGCTTGATATTTCCCCTACTGATGTATGCAGAGATTTTTCTGAGTGACAATACTAAAATTTATGGTGATCTATTAGGCAATTGTCTTGCTTAATGATATGTTTCAAATATATCTTGACACATCAAAAATATTTAGCTTTCATCTTATATTTATGCAGCTTTCTGAAGGACTATGATCTTCCCATCATGAGAATGTGCTGTTTAAATTAAAAGGACTAAGGACAGTGGTTTTGGAAAGCAGCATGGAAGTATATAGTCTGGGAGCTTTTTGGTTTGTGGGTTTTTTTGGTTTGTTTCTGACAAATGTGTTTGGCCTTCCATACCAGAAGGCTAACAGAGCCAGCTCTCACAGAATTTAAGATACAAATAAGAGGAGTTTGGGAACCTTTGAAATCTTTGCAGGCTTTTAAACTCCTCTTAGACAGCAAGGATAGTTCAGAAATGAGTTGATCTGTGTCATGTAGGATAGGATGCCTTCCTTAAATTGAAGACTTTGTGGAATAAGACCCTAATCTGTTTTATTGTGGGGTATGTGAAGGTGAGAGGGCATGTTGCACTTATGCAAATAAGTGTGTATTCTTTTCTGCAAATGTTATCAGTTATATCCATTCCAGAAGACTATTTTATTAAAAGCTGAATTAATCACGTCATATATCTGTGCTATTCAGATGGCTGGTTTGGGTTTGGTGTGTGTGTTTGGTTTTGGTTTTTTTTTTTAGTATTGATTAGATGATAAGTTGGAACCTCATAAAGATCAACAAANATGATAAGTTGGAACCTCATAAAGATCAACAAATTGAAGACCATTATTTCTAAAGCAATACCTATAAACATCGAAATCCAGGGACTTGGAGTTCTAAGTCTGGATGCTCAAACTGTAATGCAGGTAACACACTGGTAGAATAACTTTTTTTTTCTTTTGAGGGCACAATAAAAGCACTATTATGTTACAGTAAATTAGTGAATATGTTTTTGGAATGCTTCTGGATCCTGGAAAAGAGACTACTCAAAAGAATTCAAGTAATATTTTCTTTCTATTATCGAGATAAGTATATAAATCCATTTACCTCCTTAGAAATGCTTATCAGTGTGTGATCCCTTCAGTACTTTTCCTCAGAGTTCACCTGGCAGACACTGCTGTTTTTTTATGAGTTGAGGGAAGGAACACCAACTTATACACATTCCTCTAGTGGTTTAGTTTATTAGGGAAATGATGCATTTAACACCCCTACAAACAAATCAGTTGTGTCATGGGATATTAACTTTCTCTTGCCTGAATTAATGAAATTTTTTTGAGGATAATTTTTTCCCAACCTCAAGTGCCTTAAATAGAAGGTTATTTTCTGGCAGAAGCAAATGCAGTTCACAGATGCAATAAACTGCAAGGTCTAGTGACTGAACCACAAAATGTTAAAGTTAAAATGATGTTGCATGTTAATTCAGAATTCTCCTCTGTGGAGTAATTCCATGGCAATCAGGCAGCCATGTCAATATTTTGTTTCTCTGTGCAGTAGTTTTAGAAGAGCCTAACTTCAAAAGAGAAGGCATGGAGTGGGGGAAATAAGGCAGAAGGGGATAAATCTGTCAATTTTTAGGAAGAACAAATGCAGATATCCAGAGAGCAAAGCTTAAATTTTGTTTTTAACATTACCTTCTATACCAGCCACTGTCCAGGGAACCTGTGTAGTAGAGTTGGCTACTTGCACTACTCATTGATATTCTTTAGTGATACTCATGCTTGTAGGTCAAGTAAAAGGTCATTCAACCAAAGCGTAAGAGAAGATGCTTGCCAGCCTCAGGTTAGTACTGCCTCCGGAGGTTTATATGTCAGCTACTTGGATTTCATTGCATACCTTTATTAAATACTAGAGCTACCATGTAGTCATTCAGGAATTAATGAAAACCATGTAAACTCTTCTTAATTAAAATACTCTAAGCACATTATAGTTCCGATGTATGTGATTGGGAAGATAGCTGTATTTTGACTGGTATGAATTCTGTGCATCTCTGTCTCTTTCTCAAGAGCTAAACCAGAGATACTTGTTTAAATATCAGTCTGAAACTTCTTAACCAAATTTCTTTGGAAAAAATCCTAATTTCCGAACAGTATGAGATGTCAGCAAAGCCACGTTTTAAAGTTTTTTGTTTTGTTGCTGCCATATTGTACTCTTAACACTAGTGGGAAATAGATCAAGCAGCCAACTGCCAGCAGAAATCTCCAAAGGATAGCTCATGTTTTCTTCCTCAGCTGCTGCCAGCGTGGTATTTCTGAGTTTGCCTCTGCAGGAAAAGGTTCAGAAAGGATGCTGGAAGAAGAGCTGATGTTAACAATAACCAATTTGGGTTCTATTCTCTGTAAAATCAAGCCTCCATCTTTTAGATTTTAAAATTTCTGCTTTAAAAACATATAAAAACATACCAGCAAAAAGGGCAGGCTTTTAAGTACTTAAGAGAGATTTAGGAATAGCCTCATCTATTTAAAACATTTGACAATACTATGAATTTTTAACTAAAATTTTCACGAGCATCATTATTTATAAGTACTTTTCAACAAACTGGGAAATAATTTGAAAATCTGCTGTAGTGCTGTGATTATGAGTGAATTCAAACTGATTTTTTTTTCCTTTAGTAACTTTAAGGGCTCTAAGTATTGAGTGAATGGAGCAAAAAAAGGAACAGCAAAATAATCAAAATAGAGGAAACTTAAAGGCTCTGTGTGTTCTAACATACCACTGTAAAGTGTAGATTTTGGTGCTTACACTACAGAATGAAAACATTAGTATCAGTGGAGAGATTTCCCCCAAGTATTCCTGTAATGATATTTGCTGTCCATGGGAGGTGCAGACTTTTATGGGAAATAGGAAAAAGAATTATAGCTGTGATGATAGAACTGCTTAAGGTGATGAAAAGGAGTATCTTTGCTTCTTTTCCAGTGCTCTAAGTCTTTTAGGGAATTTCTATTCTATGTGTTAGCTTTGTGATCAGCATTTTCTCTTCCTCAATCTGGGTTCAACACAAGACAAAAATTCCAGCTTATCTGATAATTATTGATATCATATTAAAGAGAGAAGCAGGAAGCAAAATAAAAAAGTGTACAGTTCAAGGTCACATACAGAGGGCCCCCACCTCTCCCTCTCAGCCTTCCAAAAATCCACCTTCAGTTTCATTTGTGAAAGGTTTTAAGTGTCTGCTTCTTCTGTTCTCTTGGTTACATCTAAGTGAGAAATGATCTGATATGTTTTTGCCTCTGTTGAAAAATCTTTGAGCCTGCCATTTGACATGCATAGAACTTTAAGAATCTATTTGATTATTGTCCCTGTTAATGAGTAATACTATTTAAGTATAGACGCACGGTATATATGTTAAACTTATTTCTTACTGTAACATCTCAGATTGCACTCATTGCAGTAAAAATAAGATATATTTATGGTTCAGTAAAGAAGTGGATATAGATTCTACAGAAGATGGGCTTCCCTCAGTTTCTCAAGTACTTGGATTAATTTCTGGGGTTTTTTTATTCTTTTAATAACAATGCTTGTTTTCTGTAGTTTAAGTAGTTCAATCTAGTCTTGCTATTATGTTCATTAAATAATGTGTATTTTGAATTGGTTTTCGTCGTGACTCTTATCACCATTAATACCAAGAGCCTAGTGTTATATTTTGACCTCTTATTAGTATTCTTACCATATTAAATAAAAAAGTCTTTCTTCAATAATTGATGAGATAAAGAAATGTAATGTTCTGCAACTATCTCATTTTTCTTCATTTGGCTTCTTTATAAAGATGCTGTGCAGCCATCTTCCTAAGCAGAGAGCACATTCCTTGCCTAAGGCCAAAACAATTATCTGCCATCATAAAGAAGTTAAACCAGTGCGGACGAGGGGGAGAAAAGGCTTGAAGTGCTAGTTATATATTCTAGCAGCAAACCCATGGAAAAGTGTAAAGAATCAGTAAGCATACCTTTTGAAAGCAAAGCCATGTCCTATTTGGTATAGAAAACACTGGGCTGCAGAGTTAGGACAAGCTGAAAGGGTAAGCGTGCTGCAAGGTCTTTGCATGTTTGCTGTTTTAAATGACTGTGACTTGAGAAGTAGTTTGGCTAAAGATAGACATGTTTTTATGTCTCTGTGTATAGTTAGATGTGTAAAAGGGTAGCATTGCTGACTGAAAACTGTGGCTTGATATATTATGAAGTAGTATTTTGACTATACCTTATGAAATGATTTGCCCTTTACTGTTTTATGCTTCTGCCTTATTTTCCTTTCTTTTCAGTTACTGCATTTGAAATAATGCTTTTGTTACTGATATTAGACATAGGGTTGTATCTTAATGAACAGTACTTTATGAAGCAGCAAAGTTACCAAAAATACACAATGTTGCTTTTATCCATATGATTGCAGAATCTGAGGCCTTAAGAGACATTTGTGTTCTTGCACAATTTGTCTGCTTTGCTTTAAGCCAAATACTAATCAACTTTCTTATTTTTTTATTATTTTTTGTGAAGGATATTTCTCAGGGGTCCATTAATTTTAGTATCACATAACTGATCTCATGGATAAACTACTTGTTTATGGACGCTGAATGTCTAAATAATCAAGAGACCAGAATATAAAATATATTATAAAGATTTTTTTTTTTCTTGGGATAAAAAGTTCTCATATAAGCATAAATATTAACTGTTGAGTACATAGTCAGCTAGACAGAGCTTTTAAGTGAAAATGTTTAAGCGTCATTTTGCTACAGAATAATGTTGATTTTAAAAACCTCTTCCCTTACGCCCCTTCCTGCCCTCCCCCTGCTCTTTCTGGTACAGATGTATCTAAGATTTTGATAAAGCTTTTCTTTTTTAAAAATGTGGTTCTAAAATATAAGTCATGCTTTAGCTGTTTTCTAGACTAGCTGTATCTCTTATTGAGATTTAAAAAAGATATAGTCACAGCAAAGTTTTTAATTAGAAGTCATTTACATTAGTGTTTTTCATTCATTCATTGCATAAGTAATAAAACCATGGTGTACTACTTGAACTACAAACAAAGAGATAAAAGAAGGTCAATGTCTTGCAAGAATAGAAAAGCTAACTATTAAAGCAAGAAACCAGAATCAAACAGAGAAATAGAATGCAGTAAGATGGCGTCATGATCCTGGCTGGCACAGAGGGCTGTAGTTTCAGTGTTGTAACAGCCTTTGTTGTAATTCTGACAGCATGAGGAAAGTGAATTTTAAGGAGCTGTTTCAAGAAGACTAACACTTTAGGTTTGCCAGCTTGTAGAATTGTCTTCTCCATTAAATGGACTTTGGAGGCTTCCAGCCTGGGTTGAAAAGCAGAAATTGGTATCTTAACATTGAAGTAGAGAATGGGCTAGAACAAGAGGGCTGTGGAAATGAAGAAAGCTTATGTCTATACAGTAAAGAAAATTATGCAAATAGCTTTAGAAACGTGCTGTCCGGGTACAGATGAGCTTCTCTGGGGCTTTACATAGTTGTACTGGGGTTCAGAATGAAAGGGCTGGAAACATTTTTAACTTGTGCAACAGTGTTCTGCTCCCATAAGATGATCTAGAGGATTCATATTGTAGCAGCCATTGATAATGGGGTACTGCAGTATGTTTATCTGTGCTAGTAAACCTTTGCTTTGATGGTAGCCAGATTTGGAATGGATTTGAGCCGTGCAAAACTGCACTTACCTAGGCCAAGACAAGGGATGCTGCCATGCAGAAGCCAGGATTAGGGTTTTTCTTTCCTGTATAAAAAGAGGAGAAGAGATACATTTTAGTGATGCTATGCAAAAGGTACCTGTGGACCAACAAGGTGAAGGACTTAGCAGAGGTTATAATCAGCAGAGTGATTTAAAACAAGTTTAGAAGCCTGAGCTGCAGGTGGTTATTACTATAGGCGGTGGTCGTGAAAGAGATTTAAAAAAAAAACAGAATGGAGAGGGGGAAAAAATGGAGGGTGCAGAATGAAGAGCTTCAGTTGAGCCATAATATATTTGAGATGCATGTAAGACATCCGTAAGAAAAGGCCAGAGGAAGACTCTAATGAGGTTTTAGTTTGGACATGATAGAACAGAACTAGAATAGATTGGTGACAATCTACAACAGGTAGATTGGTGACGTAGGAGCTTTGAGATGTTGTATGAATATATGTTATTTGAGTTTGTGGATCGGAGTTATGCAGTTATGAGGCCTACATCAAGTACAATGGTCTTGAGGAATCTTGCAGAGAGCTGGGGTGAAATGAGGAGGCTCTGCTGAAGATTACTGAAAGAAAAAATAAGACACAGAAAGAAATGAAGCCATTAAAAAACAAGGGGGGGACACAAGGTTAAAAAAAAAAAATCTGGAATTTACATTAGCTAGACTTCAAAAACTTGGAGCAAAGGGGCATAGCTGGTATTAAAACAAAATGGGAAAGAAAATGTGAAGACTGCAGATACAAAATATCCTTTTCCAGAGACAGTAATTAGAGCTCTTTGGTGGCCTTCTGCATTCTTCAAAATAAGAACAAGATAAATGTGTAAGGAATGAAGGTCCTGTCAAGAAAGTGGAATAAGGATGGAGTTTCATGTTTTTAAAATGATACATACTTTTTAAATACATTGCAGAATGTAGTCACAAGCTTCCTTTTTTTCTTAAATTCAGCAAGCAAAAGGATTATTCTGAACTTAATATGTATATTCCTCAAATAAATTTCCATAATTATTTTTATTAGCAGCATATTTTATACACAGCTCTTCTAACTGCTGTAAAGAATTTTGCTAATATGATAAAAAGATGTCTCTAAATAACTTGGGTATGACTAATAATGACNGCCCAGGGAGGTGGTGGAGTCCCCGTCCCTGGAGGTGTTCAACAAAAGTGTAGATGTGGCACTCCGGGACATGGTTTAGTAGACACAGTGGTGTTGGGTTGACAGTTGGACTAGATGATCTCAGAGGTCTTTTTCATCCCTAATGATTCTGTGCTATTCTATCCTAATAAGAAATTTGCTTATTTTCCTGTTACAGTGTTTTAAATAACCTTTTAAAATTCAATTTCACAAAATTTTGCCAATTTATGCATGTCTATATAATACCTAGTGTGTTTTAAATAAAATTTGAGTAAACCTTAAAGAAAAAAAAAAGATGTTTTCAACAGTTATTTTTCTATTCACTTTTTAATAGACTTTGTTCAGATAAAAACCCTCAATAATAATGAACTCTAGAATTTGTTTTACAAAGTATTCCATGAGGGCCCAGCTATGAATTTACCACCCGCTATTCTGAAAGCTCTTAAAACGTAGTAATTGCTGGTCTTTACATTAGAGCAACATATATATCTAGCATACTGGATGCGTAAAAAGTCTGTCATGTTCAAAAGACAAAGACTGTACAGAAAAATAACAACTTTTCACACCTAAGACTTTCCTCATAATGTGAATGTTTCAGCATTCTCACCCAGAATACCTCAGCTATTAAAAAGTCAGAATTTTAGAAGACAAAGCTGAAATAATGAATAAATTAAAAATGTCTATAGTTCGTATCTGTCAGCAAAATGTGCTTTGATATATGACAGTGATTGAATATTTAATATACACTTAATTGAATAACATGTTAATGTGTGCAAAACACTTGTCAGAAAAGGCAACAGGTATGATTTTATCAAATTTGATTATGATAAGTATTTTCTACCACCCCAATACAACTGGTATTATGTAAACCTAGTTCTCCTGAAACTCCTGCTTTTAGGATTGAGAATGCCTTTTCACATGAGATTTACATGTAAAACAGCCCTGCATCTAGGGCTGTTTACCTGAGATTTTGACAGCAAACAATTTTGAATCAGAGTTGCTGGGGCAGATTTGCTGGTGTTAAAGTAATTGTTTGGCTTAATGTGTTAATAATAAATGTTTGTGAGTTTTCAATTCTTTCTATAAAATGGTCAAAACCTGCTTGTGAGATGCTATCCCTACTGAGAACCTTGCCATTTCTCAAATGTGGTATTTTGCTTTCCAACGCTTTCAGCAGTTTAGGGTCACCGTTATCATATTGTCAGGTCACCAGGATTTCTGGTTTTACAGTTCTTGTTTTTTAATTTGTTCCCTCATTTGCAAATTAAGTTTTATTTGTGAGCATGAAAATTACTACATAATACAATGCTGTCTTGGGGCAAGTCATGATGTTCTGACTTAGAAAATTCTGTTCCGTTGTTTCTTACTGGAGCTAGAAATGTCAGAGATTTTCCTTCCATCAGTGAAAACCCTATCTTTTTATTAATAAGCATAGAATGATTAAGATTTCTCATAAAATTAATTTAAATGCCTTTTCCAGTTTCATTCACTTAACACAAGGAGAGCAATCTCATGTATGGACCATTGTTGAATGCCAAAGTTTCCAAGCCTCAGCACGATAGTGCTGTTCTGTTGGTAGGGGATGGAGACCTGAACCACTTCTGTAAACTGCAGTGATTTGCTGTTTCACTGCACTGAAGAGGGAGGCTGAATGTTTGCCCAATTCCTATGCCCATAGTTACATTTTCTTCTGTCATTGGGCAAAACGGATCTGCTCCAAGAAAATTATTTTCTCCAACTTAGAGGAGAAAAACAAAGAGAAGAGCTATGATTCATGCCTCTAGGGGTTCATTAAAATGTATTTTATTCTGAAAGTGTTACAGCTAAATATTCCTATTTCAGTTAGTGAAAGTTCATACTGGCTATGGAAACTTTCAGACAATAAAATTTTTTACTCTGAAAGTCCTTGTTTAGTCCTAAGTATGCATTTCAAAGAATTTTTATTATAAATATAATGCTTCTGAGATGCACTTGTTGGCTTTTGGAACAAGGCCACTGAAGAATGCAAAATATGCCCTTTGTTGGGCAAGTAGCAGGTGGTGATAGTGTCTGTCCCTGCGCCTCAGCCCAAGCCTGGCCACGACCCCAAATGCTGGCTACCATAGAGCTAGCAGAAAAAAGATATGCTACTTGTTATTTTATGCTTGCTATGAGGAGTTAGTTTTCAGAAGAGAAATAGGAAATTAATACCCAAACTAGGTTTTATAGCTTCTCTCTAGCTTCTGAAGTGTTTGTATATAGATGAGAGAGTGTGAGCAATATGTTTTCAGCAGTCATGTTCCTGTCACTCATAAATATTTTTTTCCTGAGGGTATCCTCAATCAGTGTATTTTTTTATTGAAAAGTTTGCTTTGGACGCCTGA
This sequence comes from Scopus umbretta, assembly GCA_013400535.1. Lineage (NCBI taxonomy): Eukaryota > Metazoa > Chordata > Aves > Pelecaniformes > Scopidae > Scopus > Scopus umbretta. Next base: position 28,877 of record VZTL01044089.1, on the reverse strand, counting down.
GCAGGAATGTTAGGCTTACTCAGAAAACTCTGATGCCTGTTGATTTTGATGTCAGAGAGAAAAAGCCAACTTTCCTGTAGCTTCTCTAACAAGTCCACCTGATGGTTTTGGATCCAGAGTTCTTATAGCTGTTAGCAAAAGCCTGTTACAGCATGAACTAATGCAGTATGAAAAGAAAGAGCCATCAAATTGGGTCTTTGCTGGAGCGGGATTTTATTTCTTGAAAGGTAATTGGGTTTCTTGGTATCTACCATAGACGACAGTGCCAGTGCAAATTAAAGTTTGAATTTCCTTGACTAGGATTCTGAGAATATCAGTGGTTAATTGTATTTTTTTTTCTAAAAAAAAATTTTGTAACACTTAGCCTGTTTTTTTTTTTTTTAATTTGTTAATTGCAAACTTACTTAGGTCATGATGATAATGGTATTCTCAAGAACGTGTTACAGAATGAAGTACCAAGTGACTTGAGCTCTTACATCAGTAATAAGTTTATTGAGGAAAACTTTGGATAATACATAGCATACTATAATATTACAAGCTTTGTTAAGTCCTGTGCAAATAGTTGTCAAAGATTTTATAGAATTATTAAAATCTGCTTTGAATCTAGGGTCTACTTCAGGAAAAAAAAATAAAAAAACCCAATTATATACTATATGTAAGGATCCCTTACCAGAAGCCGTTTAATATCACCTTTTGGTTAACTATAAACCTGTAATATATTTTATAGACAGTGAAATTCTATGCTGGCTTTTGCAACTGCTGGTTTGTTGCTGCTGTTAGTGTAACAGAAGTACAAGTGGATAAAAGTCTCTCTTTTTTGTCTGACCCGGTACTAGAAGAAGAATCAATAGCAACAAAAATTTTTGGTGACCAGGAAGAGGAACGGTATCAGTTGCTGAAAGATACATTATGTAATTCTTTGGTAGGTCTTATAGAGGTTTGATTTAATGACAAATTTAAAGGGCTGTGTAGCCAAGTGATGCTAAGGGGCAGGAGTACTGGTGTAGGCACAAATAGATAGCATCAGTGAAAAGGGAGAAGAGAATAGTGGAATCTTTTAGGCAGAAGATACTGGGAAGAGTTAAGGAAGGAGCTGCAATCAGAAGCAAAATTGTGTGACATATTGAATAAAGAAATAGGCAGCCTAACTATGAGATTAACATTAGAATTTATTAAGATTAGAACTTTCATACATCTGGAAGGAGGCATTGCCCCTTAGGGAAAGAGAAGTTTCTGTATTAAGGTATGTTGCAAGTAGAGTGTGGATATTGCCATTAGAAAAAGGTCATTCTTTCTGGTTTCCTCATGTCACTGAGCAGCAAAGCAAACAGTAGAATTTGTATTCTGAGCCCAACAGTCTGTATGGATCAGAGTGTTATCATCTCTCCATTGATGAGATGGCTTTTCACTTAGCATAGTACACTGGTGTTGAAAGATGACAAAGTGGTCTTGGGCTCTTGTATCTTCGGTCTCTGAATTCATAGAAATCATATTCAAACTTCAAATGTGAAGAGAAATATTATGCAATTATGCCATCACCATCTCATATTTACATAATAGTGACTAACTTTTGAAGTAGTAAACTACTGCTACCTTAAATTTCTATTATAATCTCATCTTCCTTATCTTTGCATTGTATAAGTAAGAACAAAAGGAAACAAGTAATTTGATTTGTTACTTTCAATTTGTGTACCACTATCTTTCACCTCATTTCCAGTAATGAATAAGTTTGGGTTTTCCCCTCATTTTACTGTAGTAAACATTCCAGAAAATACACACTGTGGTTTCCCCTTTCAGAATTTTTGGGGTGGAACTATGAGAGATTACTTATTATCTGTTTTACAAAAGAGAGGTCCTCCTACCATAGCCTGTTCCCTTGGTAAATTTTACCCAATGAAATAATTTCCAAGCTGTTAGTTTACTTGCTGTCATTTTATTACAGAAGTTTCACTAGTGCCTGGCTGTTAAGACTCTGATATTTTATCAGTTTTAGGTATTTATAATTCATTTCACTTTTTTCCTATATTGAAACTATTGTTGTGGTTTAACCGCAATCGGCAACCAAGCACCGCACAGCTGCTCGCTCACCCTCCCCCTGCCCCGGTGGGATGGGGTAGAGAACCAAAAAACCTAAAACTTGTGGGTTGAGATAAATACAGTTTAATAGGACAGCAGAGAAAGAGAAAGAGATAATAATAATAATAATAATAATAATAATAATAATAATAATAATAGAATACACAAAACAAGTGATGCACAATGCCATTGCTCACCACCCACTGACCGATGCCCAGCCCGTCCCCGAGCAGCGATCGCTGCCCTCCCGGCCAACTCCCCCCAGTTTCTATACTGAGCGTGACGTCAGGTGGTATGGGATAGCCCTGGGGCCAGGTTGGGTCAGCTGTCCTGGCTGTGCCCCCTCCCAGCTTCTTGTGCCCCTGGCAGGGCATGGGAAGCTGAAAAGTCCTTGACCAGTGTCAGCACTGCTCAGCAACAACTAAACCATCAGCACGTTATCAGCATTGTTCTCATACTAAGTCCAAAAACACAGCACTATAGCAGCTCCTAGGAAGAAAATGAACTCTGAATTAAGCTGAAACCAGGACAACTATAAAAACTGTAAAACTATGTAACTGATTAAAAGATACAAACTATAAAAAATATTTATAGTTTGAATATGGATAGAGTCTTTAACCCCTTGTACTTGGTCTGGTTGGGGTGGAGTTAATTTTCTTCATAGCAGCCTGTATGGTGCTGCGTCTTAGGTTTATGACCAAAACAGCGTTGTTAATGCACCAGTGTGTTGGCTACTGCTGAACAGTGCTTGCACAGCATCAAGACCTTTTCTGTTTCTGACTCTGCTGGGGCCCCCCAAACAGCTGACCTGAATTGACCAAAAAGATATTCTATACCATGTAGTGTCATGCTCAGCAATAAAACTGGGGGAGGGAGTGGGGGGAAGGAGTTTTTCCAAGGTAGCCGTTGCTCAGAGAGTGCCTGGGCATCAGTCTGCTGTTGGGAGGTGGTCAGTACTTGCCCCTTGCACCACCTTGGGTTTTTTTCCAGTATGGATTTTTTTTTTCACTTGTCTTTGCTTCATTTGGAGTTTTTTGGGGGTGGTTTTTTTTTTTTTTGGGGGGGGGTTGTTTTTTTTTTCTCCTTCCTACACAGAGCTGGATGGGGGCTTAGATGCTGGTTGGGGTCACCACACCCATTCTTCAGACCCTAGGTATAAAAGCTGTTCATAGTGTCAGAATCTAGAAAATCTGTCTATTTGTCTTTTCCTTTGAGAACAGTTGATCCTACAATCACATTTAAGGACAAAGCATATCTTTGGTTATTCAATGGTGTCCTTCATCTTACTCGTTAGGGTAGCTAATACGTTTGCCTTGTATTATCTTCATTTGTTTGAATAAATGTCATCATTATATTGATTAATATCCTGCCTATCATAAGACCCATAAAATTTCCTGTCTAAATTCTCAATGTCCTATTTTCAGTGATGCAGAGCAACTATTTTTCATATTTAATATACTGAAAATCAGTTCAGAACATAGGATTAAAGGAATGGAACAAACTTATTTAAATTTCTTTTATATTTTCTTAGGAGATATTGAAAAAAGGCCAATGTGTCATGTAAGAATCCAGACAGCTACTTAAATCTGGGCAACAGAGTTTTCCCCCTTATTACATGATGGAGTAAATCATTGTTGGACACCCACAAACTCCCTAGTGGTGGAAACACCCAGTATAGCTGAGTGCAGATTTCAGCAGACCTGAGCTAGACTGAAGATTTAGGCAGAGAGTGATTGATGTGAACTTGGTATATAGTTGCTCGTGCCCCATTTTGCTGTCTGTGATATTCTCCACTGAGCACATCTGGCAAGACTTAATGTGGGAGCCATAAAGTCTAATGTATCTTTTCAATTCTCTAGCCATTCTGCATAACAGACAGCTCTGGAATTTAGTATCAGTAGGGCTGAGACTACCGTAATCTAGCAAGAGAGGGGAAAAAAACCAACTCCAAACATGTCTTTAACATGCTTATAACAAAGGGTCTAAACTGTTTACATCTTTTCATATAAATATGAATTGTCAGATCATCTGTATGATATGATAGGTTATGACAGTTTCAGCAAAGAAAATTTTCCTTGATCAATTTGTTGTTTTCTGTGGAGGATAAGCCTTTAACATTTTCTGTCTCTTCTCAAGGACTTCCTGTGTTAAGGACTCAGCCCTGAGTCCTTTGTATCTTATGCCCTACTATCTAGCATCCAAACACGTACATGAAGAGAGAGCTTTAGATGGTATCTAAAGTGTTTTAACTTTGGTGGATCCTTACCAATCTCAAGTTGTCTCTGATTCCTTGTTCTCAGACATTCCTTTGGTCTGGTTTTCTTTTGTGGCACAGTGGGAAAACTGGGTCCCACGCCTTGCAGATGACAGCAGCAATGGTTTTCCCGCTTCAGAGAATTGCTGCTGACTGTTTCTTCTATGTCAGCTGTTAAGTCTCATACCTCAGGCACAGGCTGCTTTCAGCATCCTCTCCTTTCCAGGCTCAGCTCCAGTGGTGTTAGTTCCTTCTGCCAGTGCTTTCTCAGCACAGACTAGAAATTGTTTTGCTAAGGTGTCAGTCAGATTTTGCATGGCAGCTCTTGGTCCTCCTCTTCTCTCTTGGCTCAGTGCATGGGCTGAGGTGGTGTCAGTACTGTTTAAGGTACTATTTATTAAGCTCCTAGCTAAAGCTGTGCAAGCTCCTCTGTCCATCACACAGGAGAGGAGCATGCATTCGCTTTCCCTCTGCAATGCTTCTGTGCTGTTATCTTTGAAAGCTGCTTCTCTCGGTCTCTATCTGGCTGTGGGCTCCAACCTCTCTGACTAACATTGTGCTTTGCTGATGTTCCTGCTACTGTTTTAAGGTTGATGGTTCTTCCACTCCAGTGTTTTTTATTTCTTTCCTCACACTGCTTCTCTATAATGTGCCTCTCTTATAACACGTTTCTCCATTTTTCTGCTGAAATTGGAAATCTGTGCTCTTTCAGAAAAAGATATATAATGAAATGATGGAATTTGGTACTTATTGTTGTGATAGCTACTCAATTAATTCCTTTTTATTTTTCTTTCATGAAAAGCCCTTAGTATTCTCTCCAGCCCAAACGATGGTTTCATAAATATTGCTGACTACAGTTATTCTAAGGAGAATAAATTTTCCCCTATTTATTGAAATAGAAATATATCCTTGTTTGCTCCCTGAAGAGTAATGAAGGTGTATTCTAGATCATATGGTTTTAAGGAAGTAAGAATTACTTGAAATTCCAAACCTTCAGAGTCTGAGAATTACTAGTCTTATGACGGGTTTCTTTTTCTGGGTAGATAACCTGTTACTGCCTTTGTGAGTGGCCCTTAATTTACACTACTTATACCTGTCACTTGTTTTGTAGATATTTGTCAATGAGACTGTGTGTGAATATGTGCTATTTTCCTCAGATTAAAAACAGCTTTGAATATTCTTTTCTTGTTAATTAATATCTTTGTTATTGTAGCTAACAAATTAGTTAACAGCGCAGCTAACAAACTCAGTGTATCTTCTTTTGCACCTTGCTTTGAGTATTATCTTATAAAATGAGTCAAGTGCAGATATTAAATAATTTTTCATATCATAAATAATTACCCCTGCATATGGGAATCATTTAGAGCTTTTCATACATGAAATAGTGTTTTTCATAAAAGTGTATCATTAATAAATAATTGAATTAGTAGCAGGTACACATGAAGAAATATTAATCATGGTCAGTGTTATTACAGTACATTATGTTCACGCAAGTGTCAGAAGTGCATGACAAATGCTGATTAATCTGGGAAATAAACTAATAGAAGAGCACAAAGCTGAATGTCACTGCAAGCATATTTATGGGAGCTTTTGATTTAATCTTGCCAGCTAAGTGCTGCAGGTGAAGTGAGAGAAGCTTCCACCTGTAAAGTTCTAGTGATATTTAAAGAATACATTGGAGTTTTAGTCACTGGAGGTTCAATGGATTTCACTAAGTGTGGTAGTCTGCTCTTCTTTATAAAGAAGAGAATTTAGATGTCTCCATCTTGTGTGCATTGCAAAGCAGTCATTGAAGAGTATGCTCTTTAACCAAATGCAAAATATTCAAGGAGGGGGTGTGATATTTTTAGTTTTGTAGACTTTTTTTTCTATACTATATTTTAGTTTCCTCCTGGTAAATGATTAAAATATCAATATCTGCAAATTATGTTTCTCAAAGTGCAATGGCTTATTTTAAAGACCATACAGTTAGAGAAATCTGTCATGTAATGTCTATCCGTCTACGCTACACATGGTATTTGTAAATAGAAAACATTCTTCAACCTGCTGCCACAGTAAGAGGTATAGCGGGCTTCAGCTTCTACTGAATCTGATTTTTGTCAGGCAGGAGTAAAGGAATAGCCCTTCGTCTCCTGCTCTAACCATTTTATTCCCTCTGCATATCTGATGGACATATACAGACAGGCTGACAACAGATTTGTTATCTACAGGCCAGCAAAAAAATTAAAGAATACAAGTAGGAGTCTAAAGAGGAGTGAGTATATAAAAACAAACTGACAAGCCCTTACAAAGCAGCTGAAGGAAAAGGAGAGCTGTTTGATAATCCTGGGCTTTGTTGGCTTACTTTTTTTGATACAACAAATGTTTAAAATAAAAATCCATACAAAGTGCTGTGTATTTCTAGAATGAGTGTTCTTTTTTTTTTTTTTTTTTTTTTCTGTTACATTATATGCTACCTGGAAAAAGTCTTAAAGTTTATTTGTGCATGTATTGTTTTTTAACCTCTGGGCTAGCTGTGCAGCAAAGGAAAGTACAGCCAACAAAATGGAGGTGGGCTTATATTAACAGTTCTTAATCCTGCGACTAGTGACTTCTACCTAGTCCAAGGGTGCATCTGTGTAGACCTTTGCAAGGAGGTGCTGCCTGCTCCATCTCCTAATCTGACAGGAGGCTGCACCAGTGCCACTGAGTACAAGTTGCAGTGCCATCAATAAGCGAACATTTCTCTTGTCAACACTATTAATTTTGACTCAACAATATTCCACAATAGTCTGTTCACATGGTTTCTAGTCATTATGTGTATATTCCTTAAAGCTTCCAAATGATGTAAACATTTTTAGTGTAGCAAAGCAACTGTTAAGATTTATCTCAGAAAAATCCGATTAGTTTTAGTTGAAGTGGAACAATACCTTTCCCTCCTCCCATTGCTTTTAAATCTTTCTGAAAACATATTTTTCTCTGAATTAAGAATAAAAATCACATTTGAAAAAGCAACTTACCTGGGATGAAAACCATTCCCACTTTGCTTAAAGCTCTAATTTTGAGAAACTGAAAAGTTTTATTTGTAAGACAGAATCGTGTACCTTTTTAAAAAAAAAAAAATATATGTGGAGGTATAAAAATGGGTTGCATATTAAGTAAAATTACAAAATCTAAATGCAACTCGTTGAAACAAAACACTTCTACTTTTCCTAAACAGAATATTTTTAAATGATCAGAAAAAGCAAGTAGTCTTGCTGAGTTGTTTTTTCCTACTGGAAAAAAGTTGTTTTTTCCCCTTGGATGTGTTGATGCGGTTGTGTTTCCAGTGGAAGACTGCACTGGCCTCTCCTTTCCTATCCCAAAGAGGTGATGGTGGTCAGCCATTTGCCTGTTCCCCAGTAATTCTAGACATTGTTCTTACTAGTCTCCCCTTGTAGTGTGCTACTTATGGTGTTTATTGCATGACTTTATTGCATTATTTCCTAGCTAATGCAATATTATTTTTAAAATGATAGCTGATTAAATCACTCCTACAGGAAACAATTTGTAATACAAGACAGAACATCTACAGAGGTAGAATATGTACTTGTTTCCTGAGTTTTCCCCAGTTTCTACTCAATATTCCTCTTTTGGGCAGGGGAGGAGAAGAAAAAATAGTGCCTGAAGAGCTGCCTAAGAATTTCAATAAAGCAATGGCAGATTAGTATCAGAGCTGAACTAGTGTCTGTTGCTTTCGATAATGTTGTAGTAACAGCCTAACTAATGAAATGCATGCTAGCTGTGCATGTTTTTAGACAGTAACACACTGATCGGTGAAAAATGATTTAGAAAATCTGGAAATTGCCATCACTTACACTTGTATTACTTATTTTTACACAATTTCTCCCAAGTTCTGAGAATATCATGACCCCACTCTGTAAGTTAATTTGTACAATATGTCCACACCACTGCAATAACACATGGAAAAGGNAACAAGCACCCCCATGTCCTTTTCTGCCAGGCAGCTTTCCAGCCACTCTTCCCCAAGTCTGCAGTGTTGCATGGGGTTGAACAGATGATCGGTATTTTTATTCTTTGATATTGCCCTCAATTCCTCTGATAAGAGTTGAAGACATTGTCAGGAAATGAAGTAAAACCTGTGGATATTTATTTCATATTATTCTGACCCCTGTTTTCTACCCACCTTGCCCTTGTCCTCCCAAGAAGAATAAAGAAAAGACTTTAAGGCTGTCTTGAGTCAGTCTCACGCTCTTCATAATCATACGTATGAGGATAGCTCTTTCAGCATGAAGGGAGCTTCCAGACGTTGTTTGCGCTAACCTGAGTCAAGGATTTCATGGAGGGTTATTTTCTCTCATTTGTTTTGTCACTATTGAATCCAAACACTATTGAGTGATGGTTTTTTTTGTTTTTTTTTTTTTTTTCCATTCTAATCCTTTTACCAGAATAGTCTCAGCCTAATTTATCCTGCTTATTTTATCCTTCCCTTTGTTCTTCTTTCCCTGCCTTTGTTGTTCTCCTGCTTTGCTTTGTACTTTTCTTTGTAGCATTCCTCTGCTGTTATCCACTCCTTTTCTCAGAAATACCTTTCTCATTATCCCAGACATGCATTCTGCTCCTTTCTTGTAAAGCCATACAACACATGTGATAAGGGCCAAGGCAACCTTCTTGATGACTTGGTTCTCTTGTCCAGGAGCTTAACAGTTCTCAGTAGAAGGAGTGTGTGTTCCAGTGTTTGTATAATGCTTGATACAGTAAGGTCGGTAACCATAATGACTCTTACAATCCACTGTTCTGCTCGTGGAAGTGATCATCCAAATTCCAATGTGCAGTCCAGCCATTTGTTGCTGCTCTAAAGGTAATTTAAAAGTTGCAGCCTAGTTTAACTAACCACTTAAGCTGCATGCATGCATGTTTTGTGGTCAGATTTTCAGGAGTAGTCCTGATACTAAGCAAGGGATTTCGTTGCAAGTTCTCTCTTTCTTCTTTCCTATAAATTGTTATCAAATGGTAGAGTCTTTAAAAAAACATCTTTAATTCAACATCAAAAGTATGTGCAGGGAAATATTCATGTCAGCTACCTGTAAGCACCAGTTTTAAGATATTCCATAATAAATGGATAGAGGGAGAGGCAGGTTCCTCTAAAGGGCAAGTCAGAGAGGAAGCCTAACTTAAATGCTCTGGACTCCCTCTGCTTTTTCACTGATTAAGGCACCATTTTTTTTTTAAGTCAGACATCTCGGTGAGGTAACTAGGTTTGAGTAGCATAATCGCACCACACTCCCCTTTCCCTGTCTTTCCATACTGCTGACCTTAAAGGGCTCAAACCCAGCACCGCACTCCACAACAGCCAGAGTTGCGCTACATGGGGATGTGCAAGAAGCAGGAGAAGCACAAAGCAGAACTGCGAAGGCACATCAGGGTGCACTCAGTGCCAGTCAGCCAGCTGCTTTGTAATGCACACAGCAGCTCTCCTTTCCCATGGTAGAACTGAGAGCCTGTCTTTACACCCAACAGTGCAATTCCCCAATCTGTGAAGAAAAGTCTAAGCAGATTCATCTGGTATTGACTTCTAGGGTTAGGAGACTTTTCTGTCAAGTTCTAATATGTTCAAGGTGCTTAATCAATACCAGTGTTAAACTGCCACCCATAACCATTTGCAGTGATATTTTTCTTTGATTTTCTGACTTACTTGTATAATGCTGCACGTGTCTTAAGAGATTAAAAATGGGAAGAATACATGTGTAGATGTTTTTGATGAATAGGAACTTTAGTAGAAATTTAATAACCTCAAATGTATTGATTTTTTTTGTACTTGCTATTATAAATTTCTTTAAAACTGTAACTTTTTTTGTTCCAATTACGTGCAAAGACAAACACAGTCTTGACACCTGTAATCTAACATATGACATGATGCAATATACAGTTTTCAGCCCTGAAGGTCAGGAGCTTGAATGTTATTTATTAGAGAGAGAGAGAGAACATGAATGGGCACTAGGGCGGAAGGGTGTATTTTTAGACAGAAGTGGAGCAAGAGGGAGAGAATTCATGTTGTGCTGGATATCATACACCTTGTAAGTGGCTATGGAAATCAAGTACATTGATGAATTTTAGCAAATGTATTGATGGCAACACTAAAAATAAAAAAATGAGTAGCCTCTATTGTATATATTAAAGAAGCATTTGATGATGAGCTTAATAACATCCTACAAAATTGCTAATAAAAGGCACTGTTATGCAATGTTGTGTTCTGGACTTTTGCTGCTGGTCTTGGTCTGGAATGAGAAGGCTGGTCACTGTGTGTATCTGAGATAGTGTGGCTGGATTAAGCCAGCATTTGAAACAGTGGAGAGTACTTTCTGTGATGAAAGTATGATAGAGTTTTTACCATTAAAGCAGAAATAGGTAAACTCTTTTGGTGCTTTCTTTGTTTCTTATTTACTACATCATGGATTGTAACTGTCTCAGGCCCCTGTATGCTGTAGAGCTTTCCTGGCTAAGTTCAACCATCTTTCTACCAGACTCTTCCATTACTGAAATCCAAACTGACTTGTTAGCACCTTTTTATACTTTGGTGCTCTGAGGAAAAGTTTGGTGGTGAGGGTACTGCAAGACTGTTCTAGTTTCTTGGGTGTTAAGGTTGCCAAACTTGGGTTTTGGGTGCCTTAGTGTTTGCTTCACACCTGTAAATCAACCTTAACATAAACTAGTTTACAATATCATGTAAAATAAATAAGTAATTCTAAAATACTAAGTATAAAGAACATATTTAGAACTTGATGGAGCTAATACCATTCTTATCTCTTTCTAATCTACTCAAAGTGTCTCCTACTGTATATCACTTGTCTAATAACCTGTTTGTAAAGCAAGATTAAAAGTTTCTTCTTACAAAAATTCTTAATTTACAACCAGAGGACAAAAAAATTAATTCCTTTTGTACCCAGACCCACTTGAGGTTCCATGCGAATGCAAATCTTAATTTCATCAAGAATATTATCTATAATTTCTAATGTAATTCAGGGATGGCTTTAATCTTTTTTTTTCTCTAGGTGATTCCAGAATCAGGACAAATTAGTAAATATTAGAACAACTGTAATTGTATGGTGAGATAAAGCATTCTTTTTCTATTGTGATCAAAAGTCCTTTTAGTCTTTTGATGTATCCAACATATAGTTTCTTACAATATACCCAAGATAAATCTGAATTTTAGGAGTGTAGACTTGAAGATGAGATTATAGCACGTAACTTTAGTGATTCCTGATGGAGGTAACGATGGAGTAACTTAGGCTGGAAGGGTCTTTTGGAGCTCATGTGATCAACCCTCTGAGCAAAGCAATCGTATTTCTGAAGTTAGATGGGGTTACTGTGGGCCTTAATTTGAACAATTTTCGAGCGTCTTCAAGAAACTGAGATTCTTCAGTTTCTCTGGTACTGTGTTCCAGCACTTGACTGCCCGCATGGAGAAAGTTTTCCATCTGCTGTAAGTGCAGACCATGATAATGGCATTTCTGAGGTGATGATTGCCTGGGGTGACTAACTCCTCACTCTTCAAAGGATTCCATGATAACATATATGTCCAGTTTATTAAAGAAAACCAGGCTAATGCTCTTAGCCTGCAAGCAACTTCCTAGCCCTGTGTGTTATGGCGCTAGGCTTGAAGCTGGCATGTCTGCCATCACACTTAGTGCAAGAGAAATAATGCTCAGATTTTAACAAGGGTTATAAACCTGAGGTGAAGATGGATGGATGCCAGTGTTTTCTGCTGAGCCACAAAGCAGCCTGGATAGTCTACCACAATGTGCTGACTGCAGACTGGTAATTTTTTTTCCAGCCCTCTCAGCCTTTTGAACAGCAAGAGTAGAAACTCTTAGCTACCCCCACTTTACTAATCCTCTTTTATTTCCTAGTCTTTGTTTTATTATAAATTCATGTTACTTTTTCCATGCCTGCCAACTGATTTAAGAAAAGATTTCACTTCTACCTACAAATTGACTTGTATTATAACAAGAACTTAGAGTCACAGAACAGCTTAGGTTGGGATAGACCTCTTGAGGTCATCTGGTCTAAACCCCTGGTCAAAACATGTTCAGCTGTGAAGCTGTTGTTAGAGGCATACTAAATTTAGACACTACGAATAAGTCTCTGTATGTTTTCCTTCTTCATTAAAAAAAGAAAACAATTTAGAATTCCTAGAATAAAATGAAATAATTGGCTGGTATAACAGAAAATGCTTTGACCGAGCTCATGAATTGCAGTTAGGTAAATGGAGGGAACAAAGCTCTGAATCTGGGTATCTATTGAAAACTGTCTTCTATAATCATGTCCCTGTTAGTATTTCTGAAGATCTTTCCTAAACTTAAGTAGATCAGATGACTATTAATCTATTTTAACTAAGTCTATAATTAATAATGCAAAGCTGTTAACAATGAGAGGGAAGTGGGGTTTTTGATTTGGGTTTTTTTTCATTGCAGATAACTAGTTTTAATTTATGAGTAAAAAAATAAAGGGACCTTTTTCAGAAAAGCTCTCAGTTTAGTTTTCTACATTTGTCTTGTTTATGTAGCTGAGTTGAAAATTGTCTCAGGAAGAAGCTGTTTATTTTATTTTTACTATGTGAACTCTGAATGTAGATATAACTTCTATTCATAGAGTACAGAAACTGCGGACAAAGTAACTCAGAATGGCATATTATACTGATGCGGCTGCAGATGGCAACTCCTGAAAGCCTGGGGGCATGGGAGAATATTGAATCTAACTTGAAACGCATTTACTCAGATCCTTGTTATAGGGGTTCTGCAACTTGTTTGCAGCCAGTGTTGCTGCTGTCACTTGTTTGCAAGAGGAGGGAGTGTGAGAGGTTGTGGAAGTGCATGCCCTTGCTCTGAAAATGATCGGTGGCAGCAGGCAGTGTGGCTCAGTTTCTCCTGATCGCTCCTTGCAGTAATTGGAAAGAAAGAAGCAGCAGAAGCAGTATGCCCATTCTCAGCAGCCTCACTGACAAATTCCAGTGACACCTCAGTAGTCAGGGGGATCTTCAGCTTTGATTCCTTGATGACGAATGCCTTACCAGTGGGGGTGCAGACAGAATCGATAATACAGGTACCTGGGTTTCAGGTGTAGGTCAGCTGCCTTTTGGCTGCAGTTCGTTGCAGACTGTCCTCTGTACTGGAAAGTATGAAAAATTTTCATCGGGAAATATGACATGACTTTACCTACTTTATTCGCTTAATGTTATTTTACTCACCATTTCTTTTAGTAGTGGTGTTTGCCGTTTGTGGGAAGGTATTAGTGGTTTCAAGCAGCACTGCTAAGCTGCTTCTACCAAAAAGGTGTTAATAATTTTTGCTATTTTTTCTTTTGGTGTTTCTATATGAAAATAGGTGCCAAAAAGTGATCAGGATGTAAATCTATTTGACATCATATTTCTTTGATAAAGCTCTGAAGTTCTCCTTCAGTTGTTTATAACTAAGTACGCACTAATAAACTTAACTTTTGTGGGCTTTTCTTGTCTTCATAATAGACTTACTGTAAAGTATACTGAAATGTGTTGTCTAGAGCTATAAGTTTTCTGCTAAATATCTGGATAATGAAAGGACAGTCAAATTTCATGCAATTTTTTTATGGCTTTCCATGTATGTGTGCTTCCTTCCACTTTTCCTCCCTTTTATTGTTTTTGCTAGATCAATGGCTTTTACTCACATTTTCTAAAGTCTTAGTTTATTGAAGTGTTTGGGCACAGACAAAGGCATAGAAATATTACAGCAGGAAGTAATGCATACATGTTACACTGCCTGTGCCCAAATACATTCAAAAAATTGTAATTCTTTTTAGCAATTAAATATAAGTATTTGGTAAGTATGAAATGTACAGTTCCATGTTTTCCAACACCTTTTTTGTATAATGTTCTTTCTCTGCTCTCTTCTCAGTTACTCTATCAAAAAATAAATATAGGCATTTGAAGAAGATAGCTGGAAAATGTAAAATTTGTTTGGTCTGCATTTCCTTGTAATTGCCAATTTGTCATTGTCACTTTTATGTAGCACAAATGACTTAACATTATGTGGATAGTACTGATGATGGCGTAGTTTTCTGGAGTTAGACTAGATGAAAGGTATTTGGTAGTAGGTTGTTGGAATGAGGCAGTTCTGCATTTACTTTTGTGGTGACATCGTAGCACTGGAGAACAGGTCTTATGAGGAGCGGCTGAGGGAACTAGGGTTGTTTAGTCTGGAGAAGAGAAGGCTGAGTGGGGACCTTATCGCTCTCTACAACTTCCTGAAAGGAGGGTGTGGTGAGGAGGGTGTTGGTCTCTTCTCCCAAGTAACTAGCGATAGGATGAGGGGTAATGGCCTCAAGTTGCGCCAGGGGAGGTTTAGATTGGATATTAGGAAAAATGTCTTTACTGCAAGAGTGGTGAGGCATTGGAACAGGCTGCCCAGGGAGGTGGTGGAGTCACCCACCATCCCTAGAGGTATTCAAATACCATCTAGATGTGACACTCCAGGACATGGTTTAGTAGACATGGTGGTGTTGGGTTGATGGTTGGACTAGATGACCTCAGAGGTCTTTTTAAACCTTAATGATTCTATACTATTCTAATCTATTCACTTCACATGGCAACAGAGGCACTGCCAGACTGAGTCAACCCATGGATTTCTGTAGTCTCATAGGCTGCCCTTGGCAGTGGCAAATAGGTTGAGAGGTGGGCCAGGTAACATAATTGGCCTAGGCGTTTACATTTAGGGGATGAAGCGAATGTTATTAGTAATAGTTCATGCTGTACTTGGGGCAGAGGGATTCTACTTATACCCTGAAGCATGAGATTTAATTACTCTTACATCATTGTCTTTGCATACAAAGCTGCCAGTCTTGTTTATTTTCAGAAAATTTTCCAAACCTTTTAAAAAGCAGCTTTACTATTTGTATCAATGAACTTTCAACGCAGTAACTCCATAAATTAATTAAAAGCTGCCTTGGAAAAGTGGCTCTTTTTTTTGCAGTTGAAAGTTTAGTATCATTTCATAGAAGCAGATTTTTCACACTCAGGGAATAAAGTTCAAAAGAAATTGGATAGTTTTCACTATACATTTCATTATTTTATTATACTTTTTCCAAGTTGATAAATTAACTGGCTGATGGCATATATTAAATGGACTTCCTCCTCCCATAAGCCCCAGCCCCTCACCTTCTTTTGAACCACTTCAGTCCAAAATTAAATATGTAATTAGCTCATAAATGTTAGTACTCTTATGATCTATCTAAAGTAGCTTTATTACTGATAGTATATTTATGATCTTTCTAAAGTAGGTTCTTCTAAAGCTAAAATGTTAAAGCTAAACTTCAGTCAAATTTAGCAAATTCAGTGAGTTAATTACTTTATCTTATATATCTCCTATTTGCAGATGTTGAAAGTTTCAAGTTGTGTGCTATTTTTATTTGGTGTTCTCATCTTAGTATTCATTTCTCTTTATGAGACAAGGTGTAGATTATATCTGATAGCTATTCAGTGTTCCTGATATTAACTCTAATGCATGTTATATAACATTTTTGGCTTAAAGATGTGAGTGGAGGGCAGTATGGCTTTTTATGAGAGTGAAGTATAACACCGTTATAGGTACATACAGTGAAGGAATGTAGGTTGTAAGCAGATACTCAAAGAGAACTGAGTCAAGACATAACTGAATCCAAAACACAGCAATACTAAAATAATTTTCAGCTGCATCAGTTCCTTCATCTGACTCTCCACATAGTTGAAGATGTACTGATCCCAGCATAAAAGTGAGTGGGGGAGGCACAAGTATTGGGGGATGGACAGAAGACAGGAATATTCACTCTGGATTTATGGTCACTTAATTAAAAATGTGATTATGGACTAAAAAAAAAATCTAAAGAATCTAAAAAAAAGTCTTTCTAAAATTTTATAGTTCCAGTACAAAAAGGTTTAATGTTAAAAAAAAAATGTATTACATCAAGACGATTATCTTCTGGTATTTAATATTATACTTTTATGTCCTTAATGTCTTCTTCAGTGCTCCGAATGTCATGTTTTTAAATTACCTGGCATTATTGTCAATATAGTTTTACATGGACTTTTGATGACTGTGCACTCAGACTGGCATTAAGCTTGATGAGTACCTTCACCTGTCTGTCTTACATATAACTATATATTTATAAAAGACCCTGGATTCTTCAGTGGCAGATGGTTTACTCCTTTCAAAAATCTAAAATAAAAAATAATTTTCTGTGCTGGAATGAACTATGCATCTTTTAGAAACATAATTCCCTGATAAAGCTACATGATTCTTCTCAATATATCACCGAATTTTAGGATGAAATGGTGAAATGGCATGTGGCAGTTTTGGGAGTAAAAGCATGGCATTGACAGCCGGTGATCACCTTCCTGGAAGTTCCCTTTTAATTGAACTGATTTTCAACATACTGGTGTGAACAACAGATCAGTCATGCATAATACCTGTGAAGCACCAGACCATCTTAAGGTTCTTTGCTCTGCTTCTTAAGATACTTTATATTATTTTTTTTCTTATGGGATTAACTTCATGAGGTAGCTGTTTGCTATGACGGTATTGGTTGCGTATTGATTCCTGGGTCTTCTCATGAGAGTCATTACTTTGTCTTGGTAGGAAGTCTTTGAAGAAATTGTTTTTATTTGTTGTGCATACTCTCTCTAATAAAGTTTCTTGGTTAATTTATTTTATCAATGATTTACATTGTACAATAATAATCCATCTTAGCTGATAAGTATATAGTAATATGTACATGTGACTACTGATAATTGCTGCATTAGAGGATGCTGAAAAATGCAATATCATCTAGCCAAGGTTGATATCAGATTATACAGATCATTCTAGGGCTGTTTCCTTTTTTTCCATTTATTTTTCCAAAATCACTATTATTTTCTTTCCGTAATCTAATGGTATAATTATTGTTTGATTCATAGCCTACTGAAGTCAATAGAAATATCCCTGTCATATTCAGTGGGTGTTAGATTATTTTTTTTTCCATCAGCCAGCCTGAATTGTTTCTTACATGTACACCTTTTGCTTAAAATACTTCTTCAATTGCAAGTTAAATACTGTTCATGCTGCACAGGCCAAAATATTTTCCTTCCTCTCCCTCTCTGAATGTCAGATTGCAGTTCTGATTGAAAGCCCCATAAAGTCAATGGAAAGACTTTTGTTTACTTAGAACACAAAACAAGAAGGAATAAAATACTTCTGTTGTTAAAGGAAGCAAAATGTCTGAATCATAGAAGGAACAACTATGTTGAATAAAAATCATAACTTTCAATGAATAAATGTATATATTTATAGGTGTCATTGTAGATGGATTTGTTCATTGCCTCCAACAAATTTTCTGTTGGACTGTCATTGAGACATACTTTATTTGTATATTACATAGCTCAACTTATGTAGAGGAATACTTGGTAGTGAAAATGTCTTCAGAACTATTTGTCATATGATGAAATATGGAAGGTTATGCAGTGTTGCCTCTGTGTAAATGATATTTCCAATCCCGGTTCCTATATTAGAAATGCAAAATACAAAAATATTGAGTCAAATATAGTTTTAGCACTTGTATGTTTGCCATAAGTTGTTTTAGAACCCAAATATTTATACTTGCATTACTTTCTGGTTGATAGCTTCATACAGATCTGACACAAGCATTTTACCCCAAGTGGTAAATTTTTGTTACCATTCTTTTTGTTTCTTTGAAGAGAGTATAATTTGAAATGATAGTTTTAAACAGTGTTCAGCATACAGTATTTGGTGCTCTGTATTGCTTGGTAGACAAAGTACTGACTGCAGAAGCTGTTCAGATTTTTCTTCTTGAAAGTATTGTTGTGAGTTGTGACTTGCCAAAATAATGGTCAACCAAAGAAAATACCACGGTAGTCTCTCTTTCTGCATGTGTACTTCCATTGTGGGTGGAAGTAGGACAGAGAAGGGAGGTGGAATAAAATAAAGTGGTGGTCTTGAACTAATGTTTGTGTAACTTTCAGAAACTGTACCATGAACCACCATCTTTTCAATACTATTTGTTTCATCCTGGAGCTACTTTCATTCTCACTGGAAATCAGTACTAAAATAACTGTGTATTTGAGAATACATTTTGCTGTTAATCTGCTGGTTGACAGTTTAACCAAGTATTTACATGGCTTTCGAGAGAGGCTTTGCAATCACCTTGTTCTGGCATAAGTGCGCTGAGAGCAGAGCCGGGCGGGTATTTTCAAGCTCACTCGTATACTGCCCCAGAGCACTGCGGCTGGTGTAGTGTAGAGCAGACTTCATAGTGAAATGAGAGGAGAACCAAGCCCTGGCTTTGTATTTGTCAGCAAAGTGCTGTGAACACCTCAATGGCTCTAGAAGTGATAATACCTAGTGGGAGATGTTGTTCTGTGAGCATTTGGAGACAGCACCGTATTTTCTGGTGACTCCATTGGATGAGTAAACACAGCTCTTAATGTGGTCAAAAATGGTGAATCGCATTCATTTTATCTAATCTGGATATAACACAGGGCCACTGTAGAAAAGTGGGATTGAGAGATATGTATTACAAAGATGCCTGAAAACAGGAAGTCTCTTAACGTTGCTTAGTTAACATTCTCTGAGAAATAATTATCTTTCATCTGTTAGCAGGCAGTATGTCATGGTGCTACACCTGTCTTAATATATTCTCTGGCCTGAGAATAATATCATCAAACCCAGTTTAGGGATTTTTATAGTTTTTGTTAATCTGTTCTCTTAGGCAGACTTGATGCATGTATTCAGAACGCTAATTTTTGTCGTTCACCTTATTATTTGCCATTTTACAGAACATCACTTACCAACTCAGCCAAGGTGATAATTGAAATCTAAACTATATGTACAGCAAAACATTTTTAAAAGTATAATTATAGCTGGAAAGATTACTGGTTACCTCTTAACTAGAGAGACATAATGTTGCTGAGATTTGCCCAAACAACACAGCTTTATTCTGCTCCCTTAAAGAAAACAAACAAAACAAAATAAAAAAAAATTAAAAATGTTCATTTCTGTTGTCTGCAGAACAAGATACGGCACTTATAGTATTTGCTTTGCATATTTACTTTTTATATGTAAAATTTGACCATGTGTTGTACAAAGTTCAACTTTATAATTCTGTTCATAAAATACCCAATCATTCTCACTAGATTTGCAGTCAGCCACTATTTTTGCTTTCCCACTGCTACTGGCTTTAATCATCTGATAGTCTGATTGTACTCTTCCCATGTGTCATGATTTAACCCCAGTCAGCAACCAAGCACACACAGCTGCTCGCTCACCCTCCCCCTGCCCTGGTGGGATGGGGGAGAGAAACAGAAAAAAAAACCTAAAACCCATGGGTTGAGATAAAGGCAGTTTAATAGGACAGCAGAGAAAGAGAAAATAATAATAACCACAACAACAACGATAAAAGAATACACAAAACAAGTGATGCACAATGCCATTGCTCACCACCCACTGACCGATGCCCAGCCCATCCCCAAGCAGCGATCGCTGCCCCCCAGCCAACTCCCCCAGTTTCTATACTGAGCGTGATGTCAGGTGGTATGGAATAGCCCTGTGGTCAGGTTGGGTCAGCTGTCCTGGCTGTGCCCCCTCCCAGCTTCTTGTGCCCCTGGCAGAGCATGGGAAGCTGAAAAGTCCTTGAGCAGTGTCAGCACTGCTCAGCAACAACTAAAGCATCAGTGTGTTATCAGCATTGTTCTCATATTGAGTCCAAAACACAGCACTATAGCAGCTATTAGGAGGAAAATTAACTCTATCCTGGCTGAAACCAGGACACCATGCATTCCCAAATGTAATAGAATTTGAACATCATATGCCATAGGAATTATAAAAACAATGAGAGAAACTGCAGAAGAAGATCTTACTGAATATGAATAGAAATATCAGAATGTAGCAATGTGTAATTAAAACCTTTTTTANTAGAAAAGTGGGATTGAGAGATATGTATTACAAAGATGCCTGAAAACAGGAAGTCTCTTAACGTTGCTTAGTTAACATTCTCTGAGAAATAATTATCTTTCATCTGTTAGCAGGCAGTATGTCATGGTGCTACACCTGTCTTAATATATTCTCTGGCCTGAGAATAATATCATCAAACCCAGTTTAGGGATTTTTATAGTTTTTGTTAATCTGTTCTCTTAGGCAGACTTGATGCATGTATTCAGAACGCTAATTTTTGTCGTTCACCTTATTATTTGCCATTTTACAGAACATCACTTACCAACTCAGCCAAGGTGATAATTGAAATCTAAACTATATGTACAGCAAAACATTTTTAAAAGTATAATTATAGCTGGAAAGATTACTGGTTACCTCTTAACTAGAGAGACATAATGTTGCTGAGATTTGCCCAAACAACACAGCTTTATTCTGCTCCCTTAAAGAAAACAAACAAAACAAAATAAAAAAAAATTAAAAATGTTCATTTCTGTTGTCTGCAGAACAAGATACGGCACTTATAGTATTTGCTTTGCATATTTACTTTTTATATGTAAAATTTGACCATGTGTTGTACAAAGTTCAACTTTATAATTCTGTTCATAAAATACCCAATCATTCTCACTAGATTTGCAGTCAGCCACTATTTTTGCTTTCCCACTGCTACTGGCTTTAATCATCTGATAGTCTGATTGTACTCTTCCCATGTGTCATGATTTAACCCCAGTCAGCAACCAAGCACACACAGCTGCTCGCTCACCCTCCCCCTGCCCTGGTGGGATGGGGGAGAGAAACAGAAAAAAAAACCTAAAACCCATGGGTTGAGATAAAGGCAGTTTAATAGGACAGCAGAGAAAGAGAAAATAATAATAACCACAACAACAATGATAAAAGAATACACAAAACAAGTGATGCACAATGCCATTGCTCACCACCCACTGACCGATGCCCAGCCCATCCCCAAGCAGCGATCGCTGCCCCCCAGCCAACTCCCCCAGTTTCTATACTGAGCGTGATGTCAGGTGGTATGGAATAGCCCTGTGGTCAGGTTGGGTCAGCTGTCCTGGCTGTGCCCCCTCCCAGCTTCTTGTGCCCCTGGCAGAGCATGGGAAGCTGAAAAGTCCTTGAGCAGTGTCAGCACTGCTCAGCAACAACTAAAGCATCAGTGTGTTATCAGCATTGTTCTCATATTGAGTCCAAAACACAGCACTATAGCAGCTATTAGGAGGAAAATTAACTCTATCCTGGCTGAAACCAGGACACCATGCATTCCCAAATGTAATAGAATTTGAACATCATATGCCATAGGAATTATAAAAACAATGAGAGAAACTGCAGAAGAAGATCTTACTGAATATGAATAGAAATATCAGAATGTAGCAATGTGTAATTAAAACCTTTTTTAACATTAAGGCTTTTTTTTTTTTTTTCAGTCAAATTGTATTTTGGTCTTGTGTCAAGACAGCATTTATTTTATTTTAAAAATAATGAAGGAGTGGGAAAGTTATCTTTTATCATGGGAAAAAGCATAGCATAACCAAACATCTCTGAAACAGAACTAGACAAAATAATGCTGTAAAAGTTCATTCTTTGTCACTCTTGCAGCTCATCAATCCAAATTACTATTTTTCTTTATTTAAATAATTCTAACATACAGGTTCTTCACTATTGTCTAATTGTAAATCTAATAATACGATTGGAATTGCTCGATAATCTTCTGTCTCAAGCTTTTCTTCATTTCAGATTCATTGTGTCTATTATTAAAACCAGCTGTTGATGTTTTTGAACAAACTGATTTCTGAATTAACTCTGCATTGTCTTCTGTAATAACACCACTTCTGAATTATCATAGGCTGCTCCCAATTTACTTTTAGATAATTAAAGGCTGTCTTTATTTCCATCCAAGTTGCCTGTTTTATTTCCCAGAATACAAGGATGTGATTTCATTCACGCTGCTCTAGGGGTCTGAAGTTGATAATCATTTTTCTACATCTGCCCTCATCAGTGTCATCTTCCAATATTTGATGCTCCAGCATTATTTCTTGGCTTTATTCATTAGCATTCGCTGTGTTGTGCTAGTCTGCCACAAGCCATTCCCTACTGTTTTCCTGAGAAGTCTGTACCTTCATGCTATGGAGTAGCCTTGCTTTCTAGAGTACAGTCCTCTTCTTTTTATTAAATTTTATTCATGTAAACTCTTTCCATGTCAAAATTAGTGATACTTTAAAATCATGCATTCTCTAAATATTTAAATAGATTGTGTATGAAAGAATATAAACATCATTGGGATCATTATAATATGTCTCATGTATAGTGTATATACTAATTACTAAAATAAATTTAAGGACTTTAAGACCTCAGTATAATATATTTTGGATAACTAATTCATGGGGTTCTCTTTTCTGCAAAGTGAACTGATATATTTTTTTTATTTTAAATTTTTTTATTTTAAAAAATATTTGTTTATATTAAAAAAAATTTAAAAAAACCAAAAAAACCCAACCCAGATGTACTTCACATGAAAAGGCTGACCTATGACATGCTTCAATATGGGCTATGCATAATATCTAATTTCCTTCTTTCACCAGCCCATGACATTGCTAAATACAATAGGAAGACTTTCTTAAAAAAAGAAAAAGGGAAAAAGTAAGGGGTTTACACTAAACCTCCATAATAATTAAAAATAATTATTTTATTTATCCCCTCTAAGGCTGATAAGAAAAGGGCATTTTAGGTTCTTAACAGTCTTTTTAAATTTAGTGTTAAACTTAGTTTATGAGAGTTGTATTATTTCCCCTTGGCAAGAACAAGAATTTTAATCAGATCCTACTGTTTTTTCTGTTGTCAAGGTGAAATTCCTGTGACTTCTTCCACATTTAATAACTGAGATCTTCATGGACTGGTTTCTTCCCTTTGTTATTTTTTGAAGGGCTGCTTGCAGTACTTTTAAATGTGGTAGTAAAGCTGAGCAATGGACATGGCAAAGAATGATCCTTGCCTTACTAATAAACAGGATAAAATAAAACAGGGTGAGAATTTGATGTGCAAGACATATATCTATTTGATCAAAACTGTAGTAGCAAGTTCTTCCAGGTTAATGTCGCCTTCACAGAGCAACTACTTTTACCTACTTGGTTTCATGTAACTGTGTATGAACTGGTGGCAGCGTGTTAAGCTGATGTTTACTTTATTACTGTGTATGCAGGACTTTTCTCTATTATTCCTCAAGAGGAAGCACTGTTAAGATTGTGTGTAAAATTTTCAGACAAGTGCTGAGGTACTCTAATAAAAAAATGCGTCTTATTTATGATGTGTCAAATTACTGTTCTGAGAATAGACCTTTTAGGTTGCATTCAGCCTTTAATTTGACTGAATTTAAATAGCATAAAATGCCTTTTAGTTGGAACTTGGCTTGCATATTATATCTCTGATTTCAATGAAAAACATTCAGATGCAAATACGGTTTGTTTGGACTGAGCACAAATGCCACTATCATGACTGATGAAGGCTTTTGATCACACATCTACAAACTGAAACCTTAAAAAGGAAGAGGCTATTTGGACTGGCATCTGCAGTGCCATGAATTATTTACTTCCCATTATTCATAAATCTCTTTGAAGAGAAGGCTTATGAGGTTTTTAAGGAGGAGTAGTCATAGTTGTGTTGCCAGGTTCTATTTGTGCTGTGACTGACTGCATGTGCAAACTTCCTCTAAACCCCAAGAGTTGTACTGAATATGAAAGAGGTGCTTGTATGAACTTCTCAGGAATGGCCCTGAAAGGTTTCTTTGGTTTCCTAGGATAAGAATGGGGATGCCTCTGTTGTTACCGTCTGCTTTGGTGTGCTCCAAGAGGTGGGCAAGCCAAGAGCATGTTGGTGTAACTTGGTGAGCTACCCAGTTAGCTGTTAAGGACCTGGCTGGATCTTGCAGAGCACATGTTCACAGCTGGAGTTTGGTCTGCAGCTCATTCACTGAACTACAAATCTCTTTTGGCTCTGCTCCAACAGCAAAACAAAAATAGCAACACCACCCTCCTTTTTGCATTCTTTCTGTCACTCCGAATCCTTTATTGTACAACATTTTTGCTGGAAAAGGGTGACATTTCAAAATATTTCCTCTATTTCCAGCAAAGATTGAAGCTAAACACTATATATAAACACTATTCTGCTATAAAGGGGATTTGCGTGCTTGTTTAGCTCATTGTAATTGTGTAATAATGTTGTCTAGAAGATGCATGTTGGCAGACATGTCATAGAATGAGTTAGAAATACCCAATCATAACTTGTTTATTTGCCTTGAGGGATAGTTTAGTGTTTGGGGTTCTTT
>VZTL01044075.1:0-29502 GCA_013400535.1 Scopus umbretta | reverse complement strand
GTAATTTTCATTTTTCTCTCTCCACTTAACCCATCTTGCTGTGGTCCTGTGTTTTGCACTGCATGTATGTTACCACTTTCACTTTTCTTTTACAAGCAGTGGGAGAACAGATTAAATTATCTCTATGTTCTATAAGGATATGTCAACTTTGAGCACTGGAGCCTGGTGCAGATCTCCTTGAGTTGATGTGGATTTGAATAGATAAAGACGTACAGTGCAGCATTTTACCAGCATACTTACTGGCACAAAAGCCATTTACACAGCACTGCTGTACCAATTCCAGCCTTGATACAGCCTCATGTGCTGCTAGGCTGGGTCTCACATTCCTTACTGCTGCTGACTAGTGTATGTGAAGCCAGCTCAGCTCAGCTGTAGCTCATCTACCTACACAGAATATATGTAAAAAGTAGGAAGCTACCAAACCCATGTCAAATCTCATTTTCTGTTAAACGAAGCCATCTCCAATACATATCTTCCATATTCCACAGCAAAATTATCTTTGCAGAAGAACACCTGTACTTATTTCACTGTGCAGTATCATATATTTAAAAACACATTCATAACATATAGGCCTTACATAAACCTATAAACATGTTAAATCAGAGAGATTGCTCTAAGCCTATTAATAAAAATATTCTCTGTCTCTACCAGTGTATCATAGAGGAGGTTTCTCTTTGTGGAAAAACATGCTTTGGCTTGAAGAAAATGGCAAAGAGTGAAGTTAGCTGAGCCAAGGCTCACTGGAATTGCCTTGTCAACAGAAAGATTAATGTATAGCCTTATTTAAGCCAAGGTTGGTTACCCATTTTAGGAATATTCCAGGAGAGCTGAGTGAGTTGTTGTTTGGATGGATGTGTCCATACTTGCTGCTCAGCTACACAAATGTTCTTGACATGGTATCCACCGAGGATTTTGAATGGAAATCTCACAACTTACAGGTCAGGTTTTCTTGAATGCCTGATAAGAAAAGACATTGCCTGGGATCTTGGACAAAACACATTCCTAGGTGACTCAGTATTAAGCCAATGCAAAAATGACTGGTATTTGTGAAGTGAAGGAAGTGGCCCAGGCCATGCTTAGACTGTGGAAAGAGAACTGTACTCTGATACAAAAGGGAATGCCAGCTACTAGCCAAAAAGCATGAAGAACTCTAGTTTGGGTTACAAAGCAGTGCATTAAGCTATATATACCGTGGAAAACCATACAAGGTAAGATAATGGCTAGCATATGGAAAAGGATAGAGGTATTGCAATGGAGAACATCACTGCAGGAATTTTAAAGATATGCTTGACACGTCATGAACCAGGAGGATGCCAAAAACCCTAGCTCTGGGGCATAATCCCAGGAAGAATAGCTAATATTGAAATTTATGTTTGGACTAACTGCCTCAAGGCAAAAGGTGCACAAATCAGCTCTGCAATCAGAAAGTTATGTGAGAAGCACCTTGTGAAAATAGCCTCGGTTCCACTTTGCAATGAACACCTGTGCTTCAGTGGAATAAAAGGGTACACGATTTCTGAAAATGAGGAACAATAGAGGGGAATTTATAAATTATAATTTTACCTAGATTCTTTCACCAGCTCTCTGAGGACGCTACCGCAGGAATCCCAAGTGACATGGCATGCAAAGTAGAGAAAGACTTTGGGAATTGAAAAGGCAAGTAAAAGTCTGCAGTTCTGAGGTACTGTAACAATACAGAAAATATGCACTTCTGGATGTCTTCTGCATATTCCACATAAATTGCAAGGACACTACTTTATATAGGTCTTGACTGTGCATGGACATGGCAGAATATATTTGTACCACACAACTGAAAAGATGAAGCATTCATTTATTTGGCAAAAATGGAAGTTGTGTTCCTTCCATAGGGATGTCCAAGGATAACAGCTTTTGCAATGACATTATGACATCCTATCAATGGACATGAGAGGACGAGAGAAAACATTGTTTTTCTTAGAGGAAGCTGTAGGAATTGCTGTTTCCCTGGCTGGAAAGTGTACAGTTAATGTCAGGTTGGGTCTAAGACAACAAGTGCAGTAAAAAAGCCTTTTATGTCCAAGGGAATTTATGGGAAAATGTGTTAATGTAGTAATGAGATTCATCTGTAGTTGACATATCAAAGATAAACGTCAACTTATCTATTTGTTAATGGATCTATTAAAAGCTTTGTTTATACTTTCTGTCTATTTTTTTTTTTTTTCTCAAGCGCTTACACACAGATGGATTGTGCAAACAAATACTTCATTAAACATAGGACTTGGAGCCAAGTGAGCACTTCTGAGTCCAGAATCATGTCAATTAACCCAATTTAATTGCTTTCTTGATCCACCCCCCCTTTTTTAACATTTCCTTTTAGGTTTTTGGATAAGACCAGAGGGGCACTGAGTAATTCTATATGACTGAATGACTCCATACATCCTATTTTATTAATAAAAATACAATCTGTGCTCTCAGAATGGCACAGTACCATGGAACATAAAAAACAACACAAAACCCAAAATCAAAAAAGCTTAGTTAAAATGAGTCACTGAGGCAAAATTGGCAGGAACAGCCTGATTCCCAAGCTCAAGTGAGCTGGTGAGGGGAGAAGAATCCTATATAAATATGACAACCATTTTGTTTAAAATGATTTCTAAGACATTTTTCCTACTGCTAAACAGCTACTTTGTCAGTATCAACAGTTCAAAGAAATTTGGCTTTAAGTCGAACCAGTGATTTTATGTCTAGTTGCAACATATACACCTGGGTTTGCCACTTGGACAAAAAAAGTGTTTTGATTGGAGAGAGTTACAGAGTATATAAGAAGAAACTGAGTTTTATCTACAGCTAGCTGTATAACACAGCAAGGACTATTTTGTAATTAAATATAACATGTTCAGTGCAAATGATTACCTTGATTTCTTTGGAAAACAAAAAGTTACTTCCTTAGACCAGGAACCAATTCTTCTGAAAACTGACAGCAACTGGGTCTTTTGTTATTTCTTAATGACTGACATTATGAGTTTTTAGTTTGCTTTTGCATGGTCTTTTCAATAAATGAAAGACCAAATTGTTTAAAAAGATGCATTTAATCCTAGATTTTTGAGAGCTTTATCACTAGCATGTGGTCAAATATAGGACTTCTGAATGAAAATCTGTACAATAATTTCACAAGTTACAGGCTGGTAAAACATTATACATCAAAACCTAAATTTGTAATATTTTCTCTTCTGTTATCTCACTGGTATACATCTCATTACTTTTGGCAGGTATATGTGATATTTCTGAGTAATTAGATAAAGAACTTTTGCTGTGCATGTGCTTCTGGGGTGGAGTAGAGGATTGACATACAATGCTATTTGCCTTTGCCAATGGATAACTGATTTTTTTTTTCTGTAGGGTGAAAAAAAGAAGCCACACTTTAAATAATAGTTACTGAATATCAGTTACTGAATCTATGAAAATTTTAGGACCACAAACATTTTTATCCCTCTTCTCAGTTGTTCAAAAGCTCCCAAATAATAAAGAGGATTTCTAACAGTAAAAACTCAAATGTGAAATTGTTTATAGGTCAACACATAGTGTTTTGTTTTGGTTTTTTAATTTCAACTTTCTCAGACCCTCCACAGCTTCCTATGAATCCATGTCATTTGAGCAATTCCAATATCTGTGAAAATCCGGAACTTGCCTTTAAGCAAACAGAATTCTCCTCTGCTGAAAAAAACCTGTGATTGAACACAATGTCTTCAATGTATGTCTCCAAAGAAACACTTAATTGTTCAGTCCTTCTGAACCATGTTAAAATAACAACTTAAACATAAAGTCTCATTTGGTTTTGTCATTATGCTCAGTGAAGTTAATGGGACTATATGTATGCTTAAGCATATACTCTAGAGCTTTCTTTATAGGTTGTAGGTCAGAATGGCAGGGGGATAATATTTAATCAAGGAAGCAAGTTTTAGTTCAAACTTCCACCACACTGTTATGTCTAATAGTGAAGGAAATTATTTAAAAACTGCTGGCACTAGCTCTGTATTCAGCTTGATTTCAAAACCACAGAATGGTCTATTAAATTTTTCTGGCATGTGAAACTTGGAACATGAGAAGTTAAGGGACTGTTCCCGCAAATCCCTCACTTGCAAGAATAAGTACTTACAGGGCTGAGCTGAAAATCCTGAAGTTCTTTCTGAGTTTTCACTTGGAAGACAGGCAAAATCAGGGACTTAGAGTGCAGGCATCCAGCTTGGAACCTGGCTTATACCTAAGCTCAGTCAGGATCCACATCCAGTCTGTATCTCTGCCTAAAAGAAAACTGAGAAAAACAATTTAGCAGGAACTCTTAGGAGCATGCCTAGTGAGTAACAAAGGTAGCTGCCCCACAGATGTAGCCTGGGCCACTATTTTAAATAAAATTTCAAATTAAAATATGGCTGAAAAAGGAAATCTCCCTTTTAGTTGATAGTCTAGTGGTTGGAACACTTATTTAGAAAGTGACAAATTCTGGTTCAAATCCCTTTTGTGCCATTTCAGAATTAAATCTATATCTCTTTTAGGAGTGGACATTAGCCATTGGCCCTATAGACTCTTCCAAGGAAGGAGAATGTTTTCAGTGTTTCAGCTGATTGTGGGTCATCATTATTACGAGATGTGTAAATTCTTACATGACAAATAATTGACATATTTATGTCATAGAATCAAGAAACAAGAGTCAGCATCACTTTGCTAGGAAGATCTGTGGAAGTTTTTACTTCTGCTCCCTGGAGTATTTGTATATTTTACTTTTAGCAGTCTCTAAATAGCTTTGTGAACTGCCAGTTTTCCAATAGAGTTCCCTTTAATCCACCTCTGAGGCAGGTCTTCACATAGACACGTAGCACAACATTACTGATCTTCTTTTGGGAGTGAAATATTTATAATTTAGATGTTGTATTCCCTAATTTTAGGTGATTGTGCTATGCGTTAGATATGTGCTATATATTAGATTTCATCCTTTGTCTTTACTGAGTCAAGCTTCCCATTGACAGACATAGGAATAGAAATTAAATAAGGTAAGCTAAGCTTTGATCCAAACTAAGTTACTCTTCCTTTGATATTCAGATTTAGAAAATATTAACCTGCTGCAAAGCGTGGGAACACAACCTAATATTTCACATGCCTTGGGTTTATCATATTCTTACTAGGCTCTTTACAGTTACTGTACCTAAAATTTCAACCACATGTGATTTAGAAAATGTAATTATAGTATACAGGGTAGAAAATTTCTATTCTCTGAAACATCATTAAATTTAATTCCACTGTTTGTACATCAGTTTGGTTAAATTCCATCTTATCAGAATAAAAATTAATTCTAGCTATGCATTATTCAATATCTGCATATGCTCAATCCTGCAGTTCACACAGGAAGATTTACTAAAATCAGTATCACCATTTAAGATTAAAATTTTACAGAATCAGATCAGTATTTTTGAGACTTTCATCTAACATTGACCTAAACTCAGTGTTATATTGTCCAAAATATTTCTGAAAATTCTGGGTAAATTCCCAAGCCCTTTGAAGTCAATTGACTTTATCAGGTGCAGAGGTTCACATATCTTCTTTTTTCTATTCTAAATTAGGTAATCATAGAGAAAAATATGATACCTTTTAGGAAATGTTTCCTTCGGTGTGGATGAATACTTAATATTGCTGGTTAAGTATGAGTGGAAAGACTGAATGTAATGCCAGATGCACCTAAGTCTAAGAGGGTGTTGCATTGTTCTATTGAACTGCTGTGGCTTTTAATATGCAGGCTTTTTGTCTCTTGTCTCTTACAGCAGTGCTGTACAGAGCGCTTCTAAAAGTGAAGAAGGACTCTAGGTATGTAGGCTTGAATTATCGATATTTATTTCCTTTTTTGTGTGCAGCTGTGCTCCAATTTGTATTGAGTTTGAGTTCTGAAAACAAATGTGTATAGTCTTGTATTCAGAAATAAAACCTATTGTATGTGCTTTACATCTTTGGTTTCAGAAAATCTAGATTTTTATTCTTGTGCTGTGTTTTGAAGACTGGAGTTACCTGGAATTATCTTTTCTGCCATTAAACCAAACTCATGCCACAGGTGTCCCATGGGATAAAAAAGCCACATTATGAACAACTGTCTTATAAGTTTTACCGCTCTGATTACTGATAGGAATCATTGCTTGTTTTGTATTAACATGGACAAATGAAAGACTGAAATGGAGATGAACTGCCAACTATTTAAGAAACAAAACAGTTACACATGATGTATATAACTGTATCTATATAAAGAACGCCTCTGAGAGATATAGGGTTATGAAATCCTGAAAGATCCAATGTACTCATGTTGAAAAATATGAGATGGAAATAGAAATAGCAGAGGCAGATTTGGAGCAGTTTTATGTGTGTAGTGCCTTTCAGTTTTTCTGTAGCTAGACAGAAAAAAATAGCAAGAGACACATCATTATTAACAACTCTATTTGTGGTTTGTCAGTTTTTAAAAGTCAGGTGGTTCCATGGTGTGTGTCTGATACATGTCATGTATTTCCATATCCCATAGTCCTGTGGCTATTACAGCTCAATGCGAAAAAATGTACTGGGAACTCAAGAGGTGTCAAACATTAAATTGTATTTTTATCTCTAGTTTACAGGAAAGACAGAGTCTGGTTGCGACAGGCTGAAGCAACCCTGGAGAGGAATGCTGCTTTCCTGTGGTCAGCAACACGGCACTGGCTTCTGGGAGCAGTGTGTTATACAGCTCACCTGTGCCTTGGGTAAAAGAGAAGCTGCTTCTTGTCTCCAGTCCCCATTTCCTACATTGTGCACAAATACTGTTTTCTTTTTCCCTATTCATGAATGCCGTGGAAATATTTATTTTGACCAAGACTGAAAGATCCCATAGGTGAAGCCAAAATGCATCCATCAGAACTGTGCCTGGTGGTAGAGCCCCTGCTGATGCAGTGGTGAAAAGTGCTGACAACAACCCCCATCTCATTTTTCACACAGTTCTGGTCTCTGCCAGCTGTGAGATGTGCCAATCAACTAGACAGCACATGACCTAACATGCATCATAATTGTGAACATTACCAGCATCTGCTTCTCACTCCAGGATGAGATTATTTTTCTCATCTGTGTATGAAGTTTTCACAGGGAAAAAGGACACTCCTCCTGATGTCACCCTTTCACCTCTGAAGCCTTTCTTCCACAGGCCAAAAGAGCAAAATTGCAAAAAATTCTATTGTTCGGGGCAAACAGGTTTCAAAGAGGTTAAGTAGTGTGTGTCATTGTATTGTGATAGTTCTCTTAGAAGCATATCAAAGAAGAAGGAAGCAGTGAGACAGAGGTGTCATGCAGTAATATTGGAATAACCTAGGAACCCACCAGCATGCTCTGCTACATGGTCAGGTCATCAGTGTCAATGTCCTGGAACTCAGCTACTGAATGTGACGGAGCTCTGGCCGCCCCCTCAACTCGGAACGATCCCTGAACACTGCATGGGTGCAAAATTAAGAGGAATAGAGAATAAACTCTGAACAGAAATGGTTCCACTAGGGGCCAGTGAAAACAACAAAGAAACTTGAGGAAGGATGAAGGCAACTGGAAATTTAAAGATATGTTGTTATATGGTGACTAGTGAGGAACCAGCCAAAGGAAAAAAAAATAAGGCTATTATTCAGGGATCTACTGTACACCTAATTCCAAAGCGGTTTCCTTATTTTGGTTTCATATTCTTCACTGACGTTACACAGAAGCACACAGAATGTTTTCTTCAAGTTATATTGGAGTGGTTGTTAGATACCTAGTTACACTGACTTTAAATATTAATGTAACAGTTATTTCAATAATTAGGTGCTTATTGAAGTAGGGGGAAACACAGACCAAATAATGTAATTTTAAGACACGTGTTTAAAACTGCAAATCTGTCTTATTCCATGTGACTTCATGCTAGCACATTCTCTTTACCAAAAACACCTAAAGCAATAGTTTTTGACTAAAAGACAGGGAAAAGCAATATAATGTAGTTGTAGTAAATTTAATGGGTGATTAGACCTCTATAACAGTATGAGTTTAGTTATATTAAGACGCTACTCAGTAAGGATGTAGCATAGCCTGGGTCTGATGTGCTTTTAGCCACTGCAGTTAGGGCCCAATCCCTGACACCATATTCAAGCATAACTCCAGTGGAATGGAGAGCGAAACCCTGAATTATGGTCACAGAAACAAAGAACAAACAAACCATTTGCAGTCGCTAGTACCATAAAACCTGCGTGAGGTTTTCTGCAAGCTCCTGCAACCTACCATATGCCAGAGGGATGCTACAGATGTTGTGGCTGTTGGCAGGGAGATGCACAACCAAGAGAGGTAATGTTTCATTCAGTACGTTCCTTTTTGCAGCCCCTGGCAATAGGCTTTCTGCAGTTTCCTGCAGAGCTGCAAATAGAAACTAAGGCCGTGTCTGACTCATTGAACCTTTAAGAAGGTGACAGGTGAAAAAGAGTTAGCCCTTTTTTTGCAGGGTAAGTTCCCACTGCAGGGCAATGGCTTTATTCTAGTCAGGATATGAAATGTACATTTCAGCTTACTTCTGTAAGGACTAAATTTTCAGTCCAGATTCCATCATCAGTTATATTATGTTAAACTGACTACAACTGATATGACTACTACATATTTAAAATAAAGCAGAGCAAATATGTTTCTGACACAGTGATAGGGAAACATATTTTTAACAGGGACGAAGTTGAACACCGAGAAAGACTGATAACCAACATAGGAAATAACGTAGGAGTTGCAGGAGTTGACAAAATGTGTGTCAAAAAGGAAGAAATGGGAATTTTCTCTCAGGCTGCTAAATTTGTTTCTTAAGGAGTTCAGAAAATTCAGGGAAAATCTAATTCATTTTGTAAAAAAGTAAAAAGGAGGATCTCTTTAAATTTT
Organism: Scopus umbretta; assembly: GCA_013400535.1. Lineage (NCBI taxonomy): Eukaryota > Metazoa > Chordata > Aves > Pelecaniformes > Scopidae > Scopus > Scopus umbretta. The sequence continues at coordinate 20,592 of VZTL01044075.1, read as the reverse complement.
CTTACCATAGCAATTTATTTCTTAAATTCTGTGACGGGAATAATTATTAGCTGAATTTAGCCTTTTATGACTGACCTTCTAATTCTTCTCTCAAAGATCCTTGGACATACTTTTGCTCTATATTTATCTAAAATCCCATTCCTCAGGTTATCCAGAGCAGAAGAGCTAGCAAATACCTGAGAGCAGTGTGCCCTCTTGGGATCCTGTCTCTTGCACATCCTAAAGATTATCTGTCTTCTGATCCAGCTGGAGTAGCATTTCCATTTCATTAGCTAATACGAGGGACCAAGAGGCACCCCTGCAATAACTCCATAGTTTTGAAAACAGAAATTGCTTTTACATAAGTTTGTTTTTCATCAAAAATGGACTGACCTGAAAGAGCAGTAAATACTCAGGTTTTCTTTATACTTGCTTTTAGAAATATTATTTCATCCAGAAACCTCCCAGTCTATTTGTGAGCTACTAAATGGTCATGACTGGAAATACATGCTTATATCTCTCTAAATGTTTGCTGACTGGGTTAGTGATGTATTTATACATGCAGTTTCCTCAGCCTGCTCCAAGTTACGTACTGAAATATTGAAAGATTTTAAACATCAGTACTGGGATAAATGAACCTGGGATTACAAATCTTGTAGTTGTTCAGTATATTGGATGAAAAGACAAAAATGTGCAGACAACTCTGTCCCACAACAATATCTCAGAGACAGGATTGTGATTCAAGTAGCTCTCTCTGATCAGATTTGAGTAAAATGGACTTTTGGCAGGACATTCAATGTGTAATAGGATCATTTCAAATTTAAGCTTCTAGAATAGTAACTGCAAGGCTCTAAGGTCAAAGCTGCATCCTGTGGGCTTTCTGAATCTCTACATTTATGCCCTCTTTGCATGAAATGGGAATTCTGCCTAACTGTGCATCCACCCAGCACCCCGACTCTTCGGGCAGACCCTCAATTGCTTTTTACAGTCAACTGGGTCAAACTCTGTGTGGCGTGAAAGGGGTAGGCGCAGTTTATGACTTGTATCTTCTGTCCAACCCATTGGAAATGGATCCCTTCACTTCCACTTGCTAGAAAACAAGTTTTGCGCTGTTGGGTATAATAACTGAAGGAACAGAGGCAAGGGCACAGAGAACAGAAATGCTGCTTTCCAGTGTGACATTGTTTCACAGTTAGTCTCTTTTCCCTAGTTTCTAGGTGTAGGAGAAATGACATTATGCTTAAAAGAAAGCTTCTGGGAAGTCAAGTAGATGTTGAATTTTGGGAATATATAACCTGAAAATTAAACTTTGTAGATACAAAGATACATCACTATTTTTGCTTTATTAAAAAATAAAATTATAGCAGCTGTCTTTTTAGTCAGACTTTCAGTACTGAGATCTGACTCCATTGTACATTCCCTTTCATGGTGAATATCTAGTCCTCTAAACTTAGCCCCAGCTCCATGAAACAGTTGTGAGCACAGGAAGCAAAAAATATGACTTGTTTAAGATTGGCCTCGAAGTTTTCCTCAAACAGCCTTGTCCAGCAGTGCTCTCATGGTTTTGGGCTGGTGGGGTCCCTGCTGGCGCAGTATCTTCGCTGGACTCAGTGCCAGCATGTGCGTAGCTGCTCCTAGCACATGAAAGAAAGAAGACTCAGAAAGATTATACTGAGGATTATAAAGTTGTGGTGGGGGTGGATGCTGCTATTGCCAAGGCAAGAGGCACCACAGCCTTAGTCCTGCCCTGTGCCTTGCCTTGCAGCTGGTACTAAAGCCACCCCCTTGTTTTTTCCAATTCCTCTAGCACTGGGAAGCGTAACAGCATCGTACGCAGGCCGACCCAAAGCAATGCATGAATACAGCTGAGGTTGCTGTAAAAGAGCAAGTTGGGGTACAGGTGCCAGTTTAGCTGCTTTATCACAGCTTTGCACCTGCACAAATCGGAGAAGGGCAGCTGCGGGCAGGTAAGTTAGTCCAGCAAAAAGATGCTTGTGGCTATTCTCCTTTTGTCTGGTTTGTACAAAATCACCTGCATATTTACATAATGCATTATAACCCGGAGGCATCTTCTGGAGGGGCACAGATTCCCATGTGGAATGTAAGTGGTGCTATGCAAGGAATCGGTGTCATTTTGTGAAGTGCTTTTCTACCCCATCTGGCTTTCCTCTCTTTGGCCAGGTCAGGAGAAGGTAGATATCTTTGGTACCAAAAGACAGTAAGAGGAATTCTTGTCAATGGTAAATGACAAGCATGTTGCCAGTAAGTTTTGGACTGGAAGATGAGAAGGGGCAGAACTGCCTTGGGGCTTCTAGACTAGAGCTGGATTGCTACCATGGACTGAGCTGAAGCCTTACAGATTTGAGGTCATGTCCTCAGAAGGTACTGTGTATTCCCCTTTCCAAAGGAAGCAAGTATAATAATTTCTGAGTACTGAGAAATGACGCTATTGGAAATGCTTCCATATTATTCTTAGGTAAAACAACAGATGCCTAAGCAAAAATGCAACTATGGCAATGCTCCTATTTGTGAAGGTCTGAATAAGTCAGTTCAGTATAAGCAAAATTTAGAACACATATTCCAACCACCAGACTGTTTAATGCGTCTATGCAAAGAACACATTAAACAGACAGATATGACATCCAAATACTCCTTCATCAGTGGAAAACCAGCTCCGAGTTAATACATGAAAACAGTTGTACATCTTCAACATTAAATGAGCAGGAAACATAAACAAGAATAAACAACAATTAGCCTGCAACTTATGATGCTACGCTAAGGGAATGACAGTATGATACATAGAGGTATCACGTACCATTTCAGTATTATCATTTTATGATACCTGTACCCTTTCTTTTCAACAGAGGCTGCTCTCATTCTCCATTACACCTTTTGTTGGCATATGGTGAATAAGTGTGATGGTCCTTTAAGTCACATGTACTACGCCGTACAGTAATATTTAAGAAGACTTTTGTGTTTTTCACTCCTTTAAAAAAAAAAAAAAAAAGAAAAAGGAGAGTTATTAAATGTTGATCATGGAAAAATCAATCTTTCAAAAGGGGGTTGTGAATATATTTTTTCAGCTGTGGAAGTTTCTGCAAAAATACTTCTTTGCACAAAGACAAATTTAAGTATGCAAGGTCGGTATAAGTCTTTTTTGCTTTTTCCCTATTTGTTAAACCTGTTCCGGAATATTAATTCTACATAGAACTATTGCAGAGTTTTCTTTCTTCTCACTAATTCCGTGTTTTATATGTAATGTATTTTTATATAATTTAAAAATATTGCTCTCTACAAACCTTTTTATACCCTGTTCTTAATTTGCATTCCAACTAATTGCTGTAGGAGTTTCATATTCTTTGCAAAAGGAGATATATCTCCAGATGTATTTTCTTTTGTTTTTCTTTCTGCCTCCTCCCCTGTGTAAATACTATTATAAAAGTACGTTTAACAAAAGACTATTCACTGTAAAAAACATCCTCCTGTAGAACAGCAGTGACATGATACACCAGACACCCACTTGTGTAGTCTTTATCAATAACAACAGAAACAGGATCAAGTGATAGAAATATGTGTGACTTAAATCAGTCATTTTGGGAGTGTATTTATTCAAGCCCCTTCAAGCGGAGATGGATAGCAGGTTTCCAAATGTGATATTATGAGGGCAAGCACATGAGTCATCATTTGTATTATAGTGCAATAGAGTTGGGCAAGAACAACACTACAAGAGGGAATAAGCAGTCATATCTAACTGTTTATTCTACTCCATTCATCACCACAGGGTGTATCTGTACGTGTTGGGTCAAGGTCAGTCATACTTGTTCACATGAATCATTCTCAGTGCTAATGAAAAACCACCCCTGCTGCAGCTTCAGCAGACGACAACATGGGACTGACTCACTTCTGTGAGCCAGAATTCACAGGTGAGGCAGAATGGCTGGGGGGAATCCAGGGCTCAGGATGGATAGCGGATTAGCAGAGGCTGTTGGAGGAGATCAGCATTGGGAAAAAGGTGAATAATTTTTAACTGGAGGACAAAACAGTGCTGTTGCATCGTAGGCTGCGGCTCCTTTACACCTTGGCTGTTTGCCGTTTCAAAGCCAAGAGAGTCTTTCAGAAACAAACCAACCAACCGGTTAAAAAAAGGCAACTTGGTTCTGAGTCAGTTTCCAGAGAATAAGTTTGAAAGTTATGATAACAGTGAATCCTAATTGTCTTTCTCCACAAGCTTCTTGAAGTCAAGGAAACAGAGATGGAATACAGTGGCACAGGAAGGAGGTCTTTTGGTTTCCTTTTTTTGTTGTTGTTTTTTTGAAAGAAAGATCAGTGCAAATTCTGCATACATTTTCTCTGTGTTTCAAAGTGTCTGGAGAGCAAGGAGGATACACCCGGTGGAGGTGCTGGTGACCTATAGATATAGATGTGTACGGAAAATTAAAAAACAGCTGTGGAATGCCTTTTCACGGCTGTTGCGGTGACTGCTGTAATTTGACATACGGGTGGATTTATTATCAAGACTACAAACAAAAGTTATGCTAAGCGTTATTGGTACTTATGAAACATACCGCTCTGCCAAATCCTCGGGGCTACAACCGCATTTTAAACTCTTTTTTTTCTTGCCTGAAAATTGCTAATATCCCACCTCTCTGTGCCCGTAACTTTTTAACGGCTAAATGTGATTTCAAGAAGACAACAATTTTCAGGGAATATTACGCTTCTTACACTGCAGTGATCCTTTTGCAGACATTTTGGAGGCCCGATGGCAAAGCAAGGGGAGGAACGCGATGGCGGGGGGGGAGTCCTCGGGACTCTAGCGAGGAAGAGGGTGCTCGGCGGAGGTGAGGGAGGCAGGCTGGTGTCTCAGCACACACGGGCTTGTGGGAAGTGGGAATCTCAGGTTGAGTTACTCATCGCCAGGGAGTCAGGAGTGTGCAGAACCAACGATTTTGACGGCAGGAGGTAACGTACACATGTTTTGCAGTGAAGCTGCTGTGGGAGGACTTGCCGGCGGGCAGGAGGAGGCTTTATGCCGAGAACTGCCGTTTCCCAAGGGCGGCAGCCGCCCGGTCCCGGGGGCCCGCCACCGCCGCCTCCGATGCTCTCCCTCCCCGCGGTACGAACTGGTGGCNGAGGGATATCTCCTTTTCCTTACCCCTTCGGCGGGTGCGAAGGGGGGCGAGCCTCCGCTGCGCCCAAACTCCGCCGAGCTGCGCCTCATGCCTTTTATTTACCACATCCCGAGGCTAGGGGAGAGGAGTAGCGTTCGCCTGCGTTTTGGCATCTTGCTTTGACAGCGGCTTCTTTGGTTGTTGCAGAAAGCATTTGCAGCCTGGCAAACGCCGGCGAATCTGGGAAGAGTCCTCGAAATCTTTTTTGGCTGGCATCTCTCTGGTCTTAACGCCCGGGCAGCGCTGTTAAAAATACTTGCCCCGTGTGCTCTTGCCGTGTCCCCGTCCCCCCTCCCGCTTAATTGTCCGGGGAGAGAGATGCTCTCTTCCAAGGCTAAGCAGCAGGCAAACAGCTCTTCCAAAACCAGATCCCGACTTTGAAAAAAAACCTGGAAGGGAATGGTGGCACTCGAACTATCGAAAACAAGTGTTCGGGTTCGTGACCCGTTGTGTGCTGAACGGTGAATGCGGTTACGCGGAGCCAAATCCGTCATGTACGGTTGCCTTACTGTACCACTTGGCTGTCACCGTTGTCTGCTTTGATGAACAAACCCAACTGCTTGTGGAGATACGGTCGCAGCGTCGGGAAATCTCCCTAGAATTTGTTCTAGCTGTGCGTTCCCCGTGGGTTTTAACCCCGCTATTTGGGTAAGTGTGTTTGCAGAAGTCTCTGACCCTCGAGGATAAAGTAACAGTTTAAGCTGTGTTTGAGTTCTGCTTTAATTCGTGCTTGTTGGTTGTCAGATACGTCAGTCCCCAAAGTAACTTTGTGTCTTTTCCAGAGAAAATAATTTGGCTGAAGGAGTAATTTGTACTCTTGACAAGTATATAGAGCACTGGAATGCATGCAGTAATCTTGATGACAAAGGCGTTGGTTGGGATGACAGGGAGCCTGGCGTCTTAGGCGACGGAGTTCTGAAGAAGGTGCTTGCCATGAAAGTAATATCCTCAAGTGCAGGTCTGAAATGAAAGAAAACGAGAAGTTGCTTCTCCCACTGACTGTCACCTGGATATTTCTGAGCTAAAGTGATTTTGCAGCCATACCTCCTTTTCTCTTTTGCTTGTTTGCACCCCTTTCATAAGGCAAAGAGGAAACTGAAAGAGTCTGAGCGAAGGTTTTGTCAATGGGTATCAAAAAAACTCTAAAATAAACCTATAAAATACATGACTAAAATAAAATTAAAAAAACCTCTAAAAGAAATGACTGTGCAAGAAAGGAAGTGTTATCCAGTCAGAGAATAAAAGTGCTGGCTTAAAAATAGCTGTAAATATTTTATCCTGTTAATTCTGAATTTAATGCTGGTAGTGGGGAATAACTCGCATGAAAAAGAGAGTGGGTGGGATCCCTTTAAGTTATATACCTGTCATTCATGGGTGTTATACAGTAGCTAGGCACAGAGACCAAAATCCTGGATGCAGTGAACTCCGTGGGAATTTTGCCACCGACCTGAGAAGAGCCAGAACTGAACCCACAGACTGTGTGGTGTAAGGTGCAGGGCCAAACTGAAAACCTTTGACTAATACAGCTATGCAATTATGGCAAAGCTTGTCGTACTGCAATACGCTGCTGTGATTAAAATATTATCAAAGTAGCTCTACCATAAATTAGTTAATTTAGGGAGATGCTTTATAACTTCGTTCCAGTTTAGCTTAACAAAAAAGTGTGATGTGCTTCAGTCTGTCAGAGTTGCTCCTCATAAATGTTTTGTAAAGTATCATGTGACAGTTCTCACTTAAGTAATTACTGTAACAACATGGAACACTAAATTACACTGCAGCACACATAGTTTGCATCCCAATTAATTTTCAGGTGTGCTTTAAGGATAATCACTCTTTCTGCTGTACTGTCTTTGCAAGGTGCACTGGACTTGTTTACCGGGTCATTTACTATCCATTAACAGCTCTAAATGTAAGGTAAAAATAAATTTAGACCCAATTTGTATGTCCCTAATATTGATTCTGTGCTACAGGGAGATTTTTGGGGAGAAAAAAGCCAAAAAATGTGTAGCATTACTTTAGTATGCTCCTTACATTTTCAAAGTTATAGAAACACTCTGTTTTCCAGGAATGGACTCAAGTAAATTTCGGCTTCGGTAGACTGTATTGACTACTTCCTGCAGGAATGGAGAATTTACTGAAAATGTTCAAGCTAAAGCATTAGAGGGGTTATAAGCAACATATACCCAAATGTAAAATTGTGGTATGTGAGCTGTCAGCAATTTTTTTAACTGGCAAACCGACTTACAGGTTTGACTCATTCATACAGGCATGCATGCAGTTATCAAAGTGAAGTGAGAAGTATTCACAAGAGAACTGGGAGGTATCAAAAGTATGAAATACTTTCTGTTTTGGGAAGTAGGGTGGTTCTTTCCTATTCTTTTTTTGCTGCAAAACCATTTCAATGGGCCACCAGCCTGTGTTGGTAAAACGTGGCATAGCTCTATGGATCTCACTGGCACTGTTATGCTCGACGCCAGCTGAAGACCAAGCACAGTATTTCTGTGTATGTTTGGATTAAGATATATTTACTCAGGCATCAGTTAAGGGTCTAAACTGGCAGGGTGCATAGTGAGTTACAAACACCTGAGCAAACCTGCCATTTAACTGAGTCAAGTTACAAGTATTTGCTAGCTTTGACGTTCTTCTCACCTTTTATATGAGTAGTTATAGACACTTTTCTAAAGTTTTCAAATATTTTAAAACACAAATATGAGATTTTTGCTATGATCTCATGTGCATAAGTTCTTGTTTTACACTTTTTGTAGTTTTGTACCATGTAAAGCAATGTAATGTAGGACTAGCATTTCCACCCATTGTGGTCTAGACAGTAAACGAAGTCTTTGTCAAGACTCCAGCAAAAAGTTCAAGGTCCTGTTAAGATGATGAATATTAATGGTCTTGTAAAAAGCCTGGTTTAAAATGATTTAATATTGGGTTAGCATTGGCACCTTACCTGTAAAATCTCACAAGACCTTGAAAACCTAGATGAGTGGCTAAAGCCAGAATTCTATTACAGATACTTGCTAAGCAGAAGATGTTAAGGAATAGCATAATGGAAACCACAGTGTAAATCAATTAGTATTTTACTGTACTGCTTAAGAAAACTTTGAAATACTTGTTTGAAAAAAATCTCCCTTGAGGAGTAGATATGGAAAGTTTGTGACTAGAAGTTGTGAAACAGAAAGATGTTTTAAGTTACTTGACACCACCAAAAATAACTTCTGGAGAGAAAGCAATATTTTACATCCTTTTTTAAAGCTATGTGAAAGTTCTGTAGTGAAAAAGTAGTTCTGCATCCTTGCTATTAAAACCATTAACAGGGGAAAATAGCACAAGTAAATAGTCCTGGATGTACATGCAGGAGTGTGTGTATACACATAGGTGATATTTTAGACAGAAAATGATTACTTAATTTATTTTATTTATTTATTTTTTTTAACTGCTCACAAAATGTGCCAAATTTAGGCTGGGGAGTGGAAGTCCTCTATGCTTCATCCAACACAATGAAATCAGTTGATATCATGCCAATATGTTAGATCATGCCCAGGTAGGCTGGATAAATAAATGTGAGCTGTAGCATCATAGACCTCTTTTTCACCTGGACCTGCTGACTAATTGTAGTCTTCATCTGTGCAGAGCTGTCACAGAACAAGACAAAAAATGTTGTCTCCATTTCTGTTTGGTGTTTATTCCATCTGAGTTTAATGGAAAGGTTGTAGCATGGTAAAGATAGAAATCAGCGTGTTGTCACTCCAGAGAAGATAACTCCTCTAACTGTGTTGAACTGATGGAAGAACAGAGAGGGAGAAAAAAAAACACCTACAAACCTGTCCATTGTTTTCCTGTTGTATAAGCTTAGATGTATGTGCTTACGCTAATGACTTTGGGTTGCTACTGGACCGGACTGGGCTACTTCTACAGTTGATAGTAGGGAAACGAAGTTGTGCTTGAAGTTTCCGGTGTCAGATGTTTTCGTCTTCCCGCATTTCTTCGTGAAATATTCAGGAATGTGCTTCAGTATTTTCAGTTGGCTTGTTCCTTTTTTCCTTCTCTCTTTCTTGGGAACTAATGTTCTTGGTCATATTGAGGTAGTCATAACCAAATCTTCTGTGTTGCTGGAAGTGTAGTTCTCTGCACCTCACTTTTTATGTGGGGCTTATTGTAGTATTTGTAAAAGTAAATGTTTGAAATTTGTGTAGACTTTATATATATATATAAATATAAATCTGCTTAATATACAAGAATAGAAAGTCTCTTCTTGAAGCTAGTAAACCTCCTTTCTGTGATCAGTTGGAATAACCTGCAGGTAGACTTTAAATCTTAAAACATTTTTCTAACCTATATGTTCAGAAAGTATGAATATTGATGTTATTTCTACTTAGATCTACTAACACTTAGATGCCTGAGCCACTTTTGGGGTCTCACTAGTCAGTGAGTGTGTGTTTGCCACATGTAATGCAGAAACAAATTTTAAAACAAATGGATGGGTAAAGGGTTTGACCTAGAAAGCAAGAAGGGTTGGTTTACCAAACATATTTTAACTTGCTTAGCCTTTTCCTTATGTAAGTGCCAGCTGATACCTCTTTACTTATCTTAATCAGACCAGATACATAATAGGTACAATTTGTCTGATTTAGGAGTTAAGTTCCATTGTGTGTATGTTTTGTTTTGTTTTGTTCTCTGTTGGTTTGGGGTTTTTTTTGGTCTTGTTTTTCAAATTAGTTCACAGTGGTGTTACTGTAAAAAAGATAATACTCTTCATCGCCAGAAATGTGCACGATAAAACCAGGAGATACCTGTTACATGTCTGTATGTGCCTTTTTCCCCCTAGTTCACAGAAGAGGTTATTTATGATACTGATAAAACCTAGCAGTACCATTCACACAATTAGAAGTAAATAATCAGAGCTACAAATCCATGGATTATCCTAAATTTGAATTTACAATAGAATGACAAACCTACCATCTAGATCTTGGAAGCAGACTCCACATACAGTTTCATGATACTCATTTAAATCTAATTTTGGCACAGAAATGTAGTTAAGAAACAAAAGACTTCCCCTCCATTCCATAATCAGATTTATTTTTCTGACCTTTTTTTTAAAAGAAGATTTGGAGAGTTTTAATCAGACAGAGGTCACAAATCGCTTTGCTGGGAAATGCAAGGTGTGCTTTTTAAAGGGGAAAAAAAAATCACTTTCTCGATCATTTGGCTCTTGTTTTTTTAAAAATTGTGAAGCTAGGTGAAATGATTACTCTGACAGAACTATAGAAACTATCTCATTTTAGTACATCCTGAAGTATTTTATATTTTGAGTAGCCTTGGCTCAGGGGCATTTTATATTCACATCTGGAAGTTTCCAGTCTTAGTATTCAGTTTAGTGTCTCTGTCTTTGTCTTTCCATTTAGCCTTGCCATGTTATAACAATGAATCATCTTGTCCATTAACTAAAGTTGGAATGTCTGTTTATACACTGAGTTTGTTTCATCACGTCGCCATAATAACTGATTGGAACCGTGGCAACTCTGACTGCTTTCCCATATGTATTTGGGCTGGACTTTACCCAGTGCTGTTCTGAGCAGCAGCAGGATAAGCCATCATAAAACCTGGAATATCTCTATCCTCTTATGATTCAACCTCTTTCTCATGAAACTGTAGGGTAGCATTTTCATATTCTGTCTCCACGTGTATGTAGAGTATATAGAGGGTAGAGGCTGTAGTATTTCTAATCATACGAAATCACAGCAGAGTTGCAACACACATGTATGTATAACAGTTAAACCAGGAATGTTGTTATTGTAGGTTCACTTTGGTATGTTCTGTTGATGGATTTTAAATTAGTGCCAATTAAAATATTGAAGCATTAAATAAGAAGTGAAGCAAAACTATAGTGGCATTCTTTAATTAATAATGTTAATAGAGCAGACAAGTGACATGGTGCAAATGAAGGGGCCACGTGGCAGGGAGGCTGTGCCAGCAAATGCAAATTCACACCTCTTGCCATGTGAGTGGGCTTGCAGATAGCACTCTGGTTGCTATTTAAGCAGAGTGTTTTGCAAATAAATGTCCTTTTATTAAAAAAGTATTACACAGGCTGTACCTTGACTCATTTAATAGCATGTAGCCTTAACTTACTTTGTGGTGGTATCATGGAAATTATTTTCTTTGTTTTCATGAAAAAAACAAGTTTGTTGCATTTGGAAGGTTAATACTGAAGGATCTGCTTAATAAATAAAACTAAAATGTTGTGTAAAATATATGTGGGTTTTTTTTAGGATGGCTTTGTGATCTTGTCTTGTGCACTGTGATGTCTAAGTATATTTCTGTGTGTTCTCTGTGACCAGTTTTCATTAAGAGTTGTTGATGCCACATTCCTGTGGAAAGTATCAAAAAGTAGAAATGAGGAGTAAGAATTAGTGGGTAGAACCTTATCCTGAAGGCAGATTAAAGTAGAACTGTTAGTTTGTGATAACGAACCCAAAAGCCTGTGGGAAAAAAGTGAGAAAAGACTTGTGATTGTCAACGACTGCATTGAGCTTTGCTGTACAAACCATTCCAGTATCTTGTTTGATACTTTTCACTCTGAAACTACAGAACTGCCTAAACTGCTGGCATTTGTAGTGAGGGGGAGGAATGGAAGGTTGAGAAGATACTCTTTCTCCAGAAGTTGGATTGAGTAAATTTGCGTAGTATAACTAGGTGTCCTCACCAGTTTCTTCTTTTTGGCTGATAGTCACTGTGGTTTCATGTGGGAGGTCATGGTTGTTGCTAGACAAGAAGTGGGCGTGAGTAAAATGTTTCAGGTGGTGAGAGGAGGTTCTGTAATGAGAAGCTGTATGCAGAAGGATCAAGGCACCCTTGTGATGCATTCACATCAGCCAGGATCATAAAGCAGATGAGTTGCTGTGTTCTGTGCTGGGCAGAATGTCTCCGGGCTTCTGCATCATGTTTAAACATAAGACATCCTGATAATGACATCTCAACATCATTAATATATGGCTTATAATGTTCAAGCCTGAGTTAGAGGGGCTGGTAATGCAATCTTCAATTTTTATTTAAAGTAGAGGTGTGATTTTTTGGCTGTCTAGCTATTTGGAATTCCAATAGATATTCAGATCTGCAAATCCATTTAAAAACCGGAGGAAAGTGGTCTTTAAAACACAAGAAATGCTTTAGGGAAACACAGCCTTTTCCAGTCTGGATGATGTTGGATTTCTGTAGATTCTCTACAGCAGGCTGCTCCCAGTCCAGGTATTGATTTCAGTTAACATTGAAGTAGCTTGAGGGATGGTCAGTTGTTTGTATTAATGGTACAGCTGGGTGCAGCCTAAATTGCTTCAAGCCTTTGGTCTACCAAGGCAAGCTCTAATGTAGCAAAAAAGAACTTACCACTGGTTTTATTCATTGTTCAACAGGAGGATGTCTTGTTATTTTTTGCTGAGAAGTGGTAATGGTTTGATCAGATTAGGAACTCTTTTTTTGTGCGCGTGTGTGTGTAGCCTTTGTTTTCTTAATGTCCAGGCTGAGAAGCTAGTCCTAGCTCAATTACTTTACTTTTTTACAAATGTAACAGTAGGAAAAGGATCACCTTGCAGAAACTGTAGTGACTGGAGTGAGATTCTGATCTTGGAATGGCTTCATCTTGTGGGATGTAGCCGCTTGCTGTATGCACCATATCAGTCGGTGAGCTTATTTTCTAAGCTTTTTGAATTCTTCTGCTTTACCACTTGTTCCAGGGACTGAAGCAGACAAATGATCTCACAGAAGTGGTGACTAAGTGACACCTGAGAGGTTTACAGAGTTCTTAATAGCTTCGAGGAGTTGTTCCATTGCAGGGAGGGTGAATCTGAAGATACATCCTGGATCATGGGTAGCTTTTTTTCCCTATCTTATTCCTGTAGCACCATGATACCAATTTGATGGTGGATGGACATTTTTAGCTAATGGCTTTTGTATGCTGTGGACCAAAACTCTATTTTACTACTTTTTCAGTGTAAAAAGAGGAAAGTTGCAAAAGTCTGTATTGGTGTGGTATGATGATAGTATATGACTTTTTTTTTCCCAATCAAGTTAAAATATTTAGATCCATTAAATTCTGATTAGATTCAGCATATCTAGTGGAAACCCAAGGAATGCATAGGATAATTCAGGTTGGAAGGGACCTAAGGAAGGTGTCTAGTCCAGCTTCCTGCTCTGTTTCAGGTGTGAGATCAGATCAGGTTGCTCAGGGCTTTCTTCAGTCTAGTCTCGAAAACATCCAAGGAAGGAGAATGTACACAATTTGGGAACTGGTTACTTTTTCACAAGTTGAAATTCAAAATCGAGCCTGAACACTTTGGAAAAGTGGGAGTTCTAAGTAATGGCCCTGTCTTCCTAGAAGTCAGGCCAAGAGCAAGTGGTGCTAAAATGATTCCACTGGTGATCTGAAGTATCACTTGCAAAACATGGTGCAAACTGCCTCATTTTAGGATGCTCCAGAAAGGATGCCATAGAAAGCTAATAATTTGCTTATATGTATGGTGTTTTGAATAAGAAGAGTTATTTATTCCTAGGCTTGCAGTCCCTAATCAGAGTGCACCTAGATACATAGTAACTTTTTGAGAAATAAAAAAAGTATGTCAGGCATCTGGGCCTGCAACTATCCATTCCATAAATCAGAAGCGCAAGTAAGATTTTGTGACGAGAAGGGTCTTGGCAACTTGAATAATTGAAATGTTCCAGTGTAATTATAGCACAGAGGTCTCTGGCCATTACGGAAAGAGACTGAAAAATAATGCTTTGATGTTTGTTTTGGGTTTTTTTGTGTTTTTTTGTTTTGTTTTTGTTTTGTTTGTTTGTTTTTTTACAGGGCTGAGGGCTTCACTCTGCAGACCACTCCGTTTTGTCTCTTCCTTAAATAAGCTGAGTTTGTATCCCATATGCATCGGACTTGACTGAGAGGTCCAGACTCAAGATGCATTTCTACCTTTTACTCTCTTCTACAGTAAGACCACCAATGTCTGGTGCTCATCTCTTCAACAGTGTTGAAGGAAGAGAACTAGTGTTGGATCTATTTAAGTGTTGTCTGCCTGGATTCCTGCACTGTGCTCTGTAGCAGAGGTCATTTCTCTAGGTTCTGTTAGTAGAAAGCTTGTGTGCCTCTTGGCCCTGGACTTGCTGGGTAGCCCACAAATCTGTAGAAGTAAATACAAGCTCAGTGTAAATGTATGAATCAGCCACTCCTCTAGTCCAAATCAGATTTATAAAAAAAACAAACCAAAACAAAACAACCAAAACCAAATAAACAAAAAAACAGACCAAGATTAAAATTGTCCATGAACCAAATATTCTGCATTTCAGTAAACTCTGCATTTTTTGAACTCTGCAGCCAAGAGCAAGGAAGCCATAACCAAATTGTAAGCCTGTAGCTACAGGCCAGATGTTCACTGAACACATTTGAGAATATCAGTAGCCTTTCACAAACTTTCTGGGGTCTGTCTCTGGCTTTTTTGGCAAGGAGTCTGGAACCCTGATGGTCCTGTTGGATCTGGGCTCCCCGCGCTCTCTGAGGTAGTAGCTTTGGGATAGTAGCATGGCTGCCTGCTCTCAGGCTCCATATGCCACTCTGCCAGCAGGGTGGGTGGGTTTCTCCGGGTGTTCCCTGTATCTGGCTTGAGGAATCTGCTGAAGAAGCTGCAGGTCCATTTCATCTTTATGTCCTGGCATCTTCTTGTGTACAAGCCTACCAGTGAATTTCACTGTTTTCCAACTATATTGCTGTGTAAGAAATTGTAAGGCAACACAGCCTGGATGCAGTAGTACAACCTTGCTGGTAATGTATTTTCCCGATATAGAAGAGTATTGTTTTTTCTTTCCAAGGAAGCACTTTATAATTTCTGGTATTAACAGTCATTGTCTTTCATATTCTAATAAATTCAGCTATTTGGTATAATTAATTTGTTAATGCTTATGCAATCATGTAATAGGATGCATTGGACCATGGGCACTCTCAAGGCACTCATGTTAAAGATTGTTTAGAGAATCACTTTCTTTGTTTAATAATATTTTAATAGGATCTTTCATCAAATTCTGTGGCCTTTACAGTCTCAGTTTTAAAATTTTTCTCTTGCTTGTGTTGTCCCCAACTGTTGTTTTTTTTTTTTTTTTTAAAAATCTGAGATCTTACTTTATTTTTGTCCCACTGTTCTTTGCAGGTTTTTCTTTTAACAAGTAGATGGGTAAGCATTTCTATCAGTACAGGTCTGATTCAGAAATCTTTGCTCAATGGTTTTCCTTGGACCTTACACTCCTAGTAATACTGCAGGTGTCAAAGTTAGGGGCAACACTTGGTTTAGAAACTAATTCAGGTAATTTAAGTAATTTACAGTTTTCCTAAGGTAGGGAAAAATTAAGGACTGTATCTGCTACCAAAGTTGTGAAAATTTGGCAGTGGCTGACGATGCAAATGGCAAGACAGATTTCTCCTATTCATAATCTTTAACTTATTTCTTGAAAATTAGCACTTGCACTTCAACAGTTGTATTTTTAAACGTGTCTATGTGCAAGAAGGTGTGTATGAAACCAATCCGTGTAGCAGAAGGAATTGTAATGAACTACTAGCTTTTTCAGGAATCTGTGTTCTGTGGCCATAACTTACTGATTCTTGAGTCTGGTGGAGAGAAATGTGCTGTATGAAGGGTGACATGAAGTACTTTCATTGTAAAAGCAGCACTGCGTAGTGCATGTCTGTTACCACATTTTGTTGTTGGTATGTTTTTGCTACAGAAGAAGATAGCAATCACAGCAGGCACTACTGAGGAGCGTGGCGAGGAACTCTGCTGCCATCTGTGTTAGCGCTGTCTGTTCATGTTGTGTGCTTGTTTCCATATGTATAGTTTAGCACTTAGCCTCTACAACCGTTGGAGTAACATATCTGGAAACAGTTGTGATAATGAAAGTCAGTGGCAAACAGTCATTTAAGAAGTTAATTTACTTGTTTTCAATATATNAAAAAAAAATGTATAAGCAGTGGAGTTTTATTCTGCATAGGTTTTATTTTTCTTTCTTTCCATTCATATTTAAAAACTCACTTTAGTAAATCCACTGTGGGAGGATGATTTTGCTGCTGTACTTTTCCCAGGATGCAGCAAGAGAAATTGCATTTACAGTTCACAGAGAATGAAATTAAACTTGCTCTGTCCTGATGATCCAGTGCTCCTACACACAGCGCATTTCTGGGAGAGAGTCTTGCATGCTATAGGAGACAGTGCCCCAAATGTGCTTGCACCTGCTCTTGTGCAGGAAGGAACAGGCACGGATTTGGGCCCACATAGCTCTCAAATTAGAATTAGGTACTGTGTGGAGTGCTTGGGTGTCTCCCTCCTCTCTGAGGTGTCGCTCTTGGAAGGCGAGACTTTAGATGTGTCATTTTGTTTGCTTATAGAGGTTGAAACTACTTGCCATTCTGTAATATATTTATACATGTTCAGAAAGATCATGGTTTTAGAGAGCGTCAGGTGACTGAAGGATACCCATTTTCAACTTGCATCGTCTCATATTCAAAACATAGTTTGGTGCTAAACCGTAAAATCAGTAAGAAGTAATGGGCAAATGCAAATCACATTGTGGCAACTGAAGGAACGGACTGTCATTACAGAGGTGATCACCTCTGGTGCAGGCATGTTCTGCAGCAGAATGGGGGATCGCAGAGTACAGGGAGGTTTCCTGAGCCGGGGAAACTCCAGGAGAGCGCAGAGGCCCGCCGGGAGCTGGCAGCTTTCACGAGAGCAGCTGATGAGGTGTAGGTAGGGCCAGGAGTAACGGCGTCCACCCCCTGCTCCCACAAAAGGCAGCCCCAGGGAGCCCGAGTGACAGGGAATGCTGTGACCAGGGCTGGCAAACAGTGCGTGGCGTGGCAGTTTGTGCAGAAGGGTGCGCAGGGAGGGCACCTCTTTGAAGGAAGAGTGTTCCACTGGCCGAGTGGGGGACTGGAAGTACACATAACACAGCAACCGGGCACCATTCTGTGACCGTCTGCACAGGTCAAGTGCACTCATCCTACCTGACCCTCAAGGCAGAATGGTGGGCACTCCTCTGAGAGCAAAGGCTGCAGCTCGGGCTGGGGGGTCTGCCCCATCTACCCCAGCGGTGGCTGATGCCTCCACCCAGTCAGAGCTGCTGAATGGAGAGCCTGCAGTGCAGACCTGAGGCTGCAGGAAGTGCCTAGACCTTTCTCCTGGGGCAGGAACAGGTGGCAGACCTGTCTGCAAAAGTTGTGCCCAGATGGAGGACCTCCTGCAGCAGGTGGCTGAGCTGCAGGAGGTGTTGAGAAAGCTGCGTAACATCAGGGAGGCTGTGAGGGATTTAGATAGCTGGTTCCAAGCACAGTCTGCAGTGGACCCATGGCCAAACAGCCAAAAACTCCCTCACTGGCACACACAGAAGGGAGGGGGTCCGACAGTGCAGAAGAATGGACGGTTGCAACAGCAAAGACCAGCAGGAGGAAGAGACTTCCCCCAAAGCCTGAGGTGCCCTTGCAGAACCTCTTCACCGCTTTGCAGACTGAAGAGGAAAGACCCATCATGCTAGGAGAGACACTGGAGCTAAGGCAGCCTGATCTGTCCCCATATAACAACCAGCACAACTAAGAAAAGACGATGAGTGATAGTAGTAGGTAACTTCTGAGAGGTACAGAGACACCCATTTGCCAACCCAATGCACTCTCTAGACAGGTGTTCTGCTTACCTGGGGCTTGTATCAGGGATGTCGCCAAGAGACTACCAAGCCTTGTACAGTCCACTGACTATTATCTGCTGCTGTTGTTTCACATGGGCACAAGTGATACAGCCAGAAGCAATCTGAGGAGCATCAAGAAGAATTACAGAGCCCTGGGAGCAGTGGTAAGGGACTCTGGAGCACAGTTAGTTTTTTCATCAATCCTCCCAGTCAAAGGGAAAGTGTTTGAAAGGGCCAGTTGAATTTGGTGAGCAACAAAGGGTTACAGGACTGGTGCCGCAGCCAGGGATTTGGCTACTTAGACCATGGGACTTGCTTTGCAAAACCTGGTCTACTGGGAGCCGATGGCGTCCATCCGTCAGAGAAGGGGAAGAGCATCTTCGGTCATAGGCTTCCCAAGCTGGTGAAGAGGGCTTTAAACTAAAGTTGCCAGGGGAAGGGAACCTTAATTGATTCCACTCCTACTGGTTTGATGCCAGTGCCAGCAATAGATGCCCAGAGCCTGGAGAAGGATCGCAGGTCAGCAGGAGAGCATCTGAAGAGCAGCACAAAGGAATTCCAGCCACTCCAGCCAGTAAGTCAGCTTCATTGGGAGCCCAGCTTAAATGCCTCTATGCAAATGCACATTGCATGGGGAATAAACAAGAGGAGTTAGAGACATGTGCACGCCTGCAGGGCTATGATCGTATTGGCATCACGGAGACATGGTGGGATGGCTCCTATGGCTAGGGAGTGTTGGAACAGAAGGATACAGGCACTTTAGGAAGGATAGGCAGGGAAGATGAGAAGGGGGTGTCACCCTCTATGTCAGTGACATGTACATGCTGCTCTGCCTGGGGATGGATGAGGAGCTGACCAAGAGTTTATGGGTTAGGACTAAAGGGAGGGCAGGGACAGGTGACATTATAGTGGGGGTCTGCTGCAGGCCACCTGACCAGGAAGACTGAGTGGATGAGGCCCTTTATAGACAGATAGAAGCAGCCTAACATTCATAAGGCCTGCTTATCATGAGGGACTTCAGCCACCCCGACATCTGTTGGAGGAACAATACAGCAGGGCATAAGCAATCTGGGAGGTTCCTGGAATGCATTGATGATACCTTCCTTTTCCAAGTAATAGAGAAGCCAATGAGGAGAGGTGCTGTGCTGGACCTTGCTCTCACCAACAAGGAGGGGCTGGTGGGGAATGTGGAGCTTGAGGGCAGCCCTTGGCTACAGTGACCATGAAATGGTGGAGTGTCAAGATCCTTAGGGCACCAAGGAGGGTACACAGCAAGAGCATTACCCTGGACTTCAGGAGAGCAGACTTTGGCTTCTTCAGGGATCTGCTTGGTGGAGTACCATGGGATAAAGCCCTGGAGCGAAGATGGCCCCAAGAAAGCTGGTTAATATTCAAGATCACCTCCTCCAAGCTCCAGAGCAATGCATCCCAACGAAGGGGAAGTCAGGCAAAAATGCCAGGAGGCCTGCATGGATGAACAGGGAGCTCCTGGACAAACTCAAACACAAAAAGGAAGCCTACAGAGGGTGGAAGCAAGGACAGGGAGCCTGGGAGGAATACAGAGAAATGGTCTGAGCAGCCAGGGATCAGGTTAGGAAAGCTAAAGCCCTGATAGAATTAAATCTTGCCATGGACATTGAGGGCAACAAGAAAAGCTTCCATAGGTACGTCGGTGATAAAAGGAAGACTAGCGAAAATGTGGATCCTCTCTGGAAGGAAATGGGAGACCTCGCTACCTGGGATATGGAGAAGGCTGAGGTACTCAAAGAATTTTTGCCTCAGTTTTGCACTCAGGGCAAGTGCTCGAGCATACCACCCAAGTCACAGAAGGCACAGGCTGGGACTGGGAGAATGAAGAACTGCCTACTGTAGGAAAAGATCAGGTTTGAGACCATCTATGGAACCTGAAGGTACACAAGCCCATGGGACCTGATGAGATGCATCAATCATATTGGTGAAGTCATGGCAGTCCAGTGAAGTTCCCACTGAATGGAAAAGGGGAAACATAATCCCCATTTTTAAAAAGGAAAAAAAGGAAGACCAGGGAAACTACAGGCCAGTCTCACCTCTGTGCCCAGCAAGACCATGGAGCAGATCCACCTGGAAACTACGCTAAGGCACACAGAATGTAAGGAGGTGATTGGTGACAGCCAACATGGCTTCAGTAAGTGCAAGTTGTGCCTGACAAATTTGGTTGCCTTCTACAAGGGGATTACAGTGTTGGTGGATAAGGGAAGAGCAACCGACGTCATCTACCTGGACTTGTGCAAAGTATTTGACACTGTCCTGCACGACATCCTTGTCTCTAAATTGGAAAGATGTGGATTTGACAGATGGACCACTTGGAGGATAAGGAGTTGGCTAAATGGTTGAACTCAAAGAGTTGCAGTCAATGGCTCGATGTCCAAGTGGAGACCAGTGACCAGTGGTATTCCTCAGGGGTTGGTATGGGGACTGGTGCTGTTTGACATCTTTGTGGGTGACAGGGACAGTGGGATTGAGTGTACCCTCATCAAGTTTGCCGATGACACCAAGCTGTGTGGTGTGGTTGACACGCTGGATGCCATCCCAAGGACCTTGACAGGCTTGAGAGGTGGGCATGTGTGATCCTCAGGAAGTTCAACAAGGCCAAGTGGAAGGTCCTGGACATGGGTCAGGGCAATTCCAAGCACAAATACAGGCTGTTCTCATGAGACCCCACCTGGAAGACTGTGTTCAGCTCTGGAGCCCC